>JAJIBD010006326.1:0-19392 GCA_021461705.1 Cryptotis parvus | reverse complement strand
TTTTTCTGATTTTTGACAAGAATATTTTTTCCTACAAGTTTTTCTTATATATAAATTTATCTGTCCCTTACTGTCACCCCTTAGATATTATAACTGCTTTTTTGGAACATGTCCTAGTGTAGTCAAAAAATTCTTAATAGGTTAACACTTTGTGCATAATTATAATAGTTATTGGTGTACAAGGTACTCATGATTGTTACAAAAATGTAAAAATCAGCCCTTTCATATTTATTTTTTTAAATCTTATTTGAGTGATCTTGAAATATTTGGTGAAAACATTTTATGCTTTGACACGAGACATCATCTAAACACAAAACTAACTTACTAGAAAAAATCCAAAAGTTAGAAAACAAAGAAGAAAATGCTTAAATCTGAAGTTTTCAGTGAAAGTAATATGAATCTATTCAATATTAATTAATTTACCAGAATGGTTACTTTTTAAATACATAGAAATTGATTTGGAGAATTCAGGTTATTAACTGATAAACAGTATCTTAGTCTTGCATATTTATGCTGAGGGTATTTCAGTGCCATTTCATTTGAATTCACTAGAAACAATTGATTTGAATGAGACAAGACAACAGATATTTAATGACCCTGCTATAAACTAGAGAATAGAATCTCAAATGTCTAGTCAGGGATAAAATTAATTTCTTTAAAATTTATTTTTACTTTAATGATTTCTTTTATTGAAATAAAAATAGCTACAAAATAAGTAACAAGTTTGTTGAATTTTACATTGTAACTGTGGCCTTATGAACCAGAAAGTTTTAGCACAAAATCTGCAACATCAGTGTAATACTTTGCAAAAATAGTAAAGATGGAAACTTGAGACCAGAGAAATGCAACCAGGCAACATATGTTTGACAAAAATCTGGAAGAACTGGGAGTTTCATATTTCACACAATTCCATTATATTCAATTGAACAAACCTTTGTGAAACCCTATACAGTGGGAGACATAAAGTTTGCTGTCAGAATCACCCATTTTTTAAAACTTTACCTCTTGTGGATGATTATTTGAAGGGAGAGGTGCTGAAGTAACAGTTCATTAGTCTCCTTTAGAGAAGAGCACGCAGGTTCTTCTACCCAATATTAAAATGGTGGAAAGTCTGTTTTGCATCCTTGAAGCATGAAGAAACAGATAATTTTTTGTAGGTGGAATAAGTAAATACCTACCTAAAAGCCCCCAACTCCTCACCCTTTGAGAACGAGGCAGCAGCACAGGTGTTTGTAGTAGTCAGAAGATTGCTATGAAAAATCTGGTTTCTGATGCATAAAGTGTGTGTAAGATGTTCACTTTGGTACTTAGCTTTCCGTTTCTAAACTTGAAGAATAAAACGTAATTATTGTTTAGCTACATTTGACCAGCACAAAGTATAGTCAAATTTGCTATGGCCTAGAAAATACATGGAAATAGTACATTTTCAGATCACCGTCAAGATGCTCTTCTGAAATCGGTGAATTAAAAGAGAAGACTTTGATAAAAGTGCTGATTTGAAAATTGATGCCTGAGATCTTAAAAATTGGGAGAATTGCAAAGAATCATTGGGGTAACACTGACATATTAAAATGAGATTTATCAGAGAGATGCAAATCAAAACAATAATGAGATATCATCTCACACCACAGGGACTGGTGCATATCCAAAAGAGCAAGAAAACAAGTGCTGGCATGGATGCGGGAAAAGGGGCTCTCACCCATTGTTGGTGGGAATGTTGACTGATACAACCATTTTGGAAAGCAATATGGACATTCCTCCAAAGACTAGAAATTGAGCTCCCATTTGACCCAGCCATACCACTCCGGGGAATATATCTTGAGAAGCCAAACACACACAGCCGAAACACCATCCCCACTTTTACTTTCATAGCAACACTATTCACAATAGCCAGAATCTGGAAACAACCAGTGTGCCCGAGAACTGATGATGGATAGAGAAACTTTGGTACATCTACACAAAAGAATACTATTCGGAAAAATGAAGTTATGAAATGTGCCTATAAATGGGTGGACATGGAGAGGATCATGTTGAGTGAAATTAGTCATAAGGAAAAAAGACAGATATGTTATGACTACATTTATTTTCATGATAAACACACACACACACACACATATATATGTGTGTGTGTGTGTATTGTGATAGCAGTATCCAAGGTTCAGGCAAAACATGGATCAGGAGGTCTTGTCAATAGGTGCAATCTACCACAAACATGTGGGAGTCAGAGGTTAGGTAAGACAGAATAGGGAACAGTATGCTATAATTGTCAAAAATGATAATACCAGCCTAGAACTGAGCATTGAATATAGGCAAAAACGATACACATGATAAGCTCTAAATGTATGTATTGCAATCCACAATGTGTAAGAGAGAGAAGAGAGAATGAGAAAGAGAGAGAGAAAAGAGATAAAGAACCTGTCATAGAGGCAGGCTAGGGGATGGGGGGAGGGAATTGGGGACACGGTGGTGGGAAATGGGCACTGGTGGAGGGATGGGTACTGGAACACTGTATGACTAAAACCCAAACATGAACATCTTTGTAATTGTATATCTCACGGTGGTATAATAAAATATTTAAAAAAAATAAAATGAAATGATTTTATGGAGAAGAAAACAGTAATATAACAAAATCTCTAAATCATTTTCAATTCAAATGAAGAAAAATAAAACCCAGTTATAGGATTTTCTATATAACATAAATTATAACTCAGAGGTGCTGTTGGTGAAACAGAAAATGGGAGAAGGAAAGAAAAGGATAGGTTTTATTTTTTTGATTTTTTGAGGTGGGTGTGTTGGGTCACTCCCAGCTGTGCTCATGGATTACTCTGTCTCTGGAGGCGTGCTGAAGACAGTATACACAGTGCTGAGGATCCAATCCAGGCTGGCTGCATGCGAGGTAAGCACCTTACCACTATGTGTAAGAGAGGGAAGAGAAAATGAAAAAGAGACCAATTCACTGGCCCAAGAGAAGGGGAAACTTTCTATAAAAGAAAATGTGATGCCATAGGTCCACTCCTGTATCTCACTGAGAGTTTTGTAAACGTTCGTCTCTTGGACAGAGAGTTACCTCCAAGGACTAGAGAACCTGTTGTTTGTGCAGGATGTCTGTGTGCAGTTATCGGCCCCACAGACCTCCCCTTCAGACTACAAGTAATTCTGTGAGTGCGCAAAAAGTCAAGATCTCGTATAATCCTTAAGCACTATTGAGTTGTGGTTTGAGCACTACTGGTGTTAAAGGAATTGTCTCATTTTAGAATAGGTTACTAAGAAACTTTGTGCAATAAAACTATTGTCTTTTCAAAAATGTCAGAATCTAAGGAAAAATATTGAAATGTAATAAAATGAGGGTTTCTCACTAATTGGATAATCTAGCTTTAGCAATGTTGCATACCTAAAATCCTCTGCAAATAGCTTACACAGGAAAAATGATTCTTTTTGTAGCAATATATTTTTTACGTCTTGTGCTATGCCTGCTTTTAATCTCTACAATAAAATAACTTTATACAAAATTATATAACTTTTCATAGGACACTTCAACTTTTGGCATTGAGTTACAGTAAGACTGATGGAAACCATAGAAACATTGAAAAAAACAAGCACAAAAACCTCCATTCTGGTCTGTTTCTTATGTAGAGTGAAATGTTTGGTCCTTAGCACCTAAGCAAATATTGCATACAGTGTTGCTTGAGACGTACTGCCCTTTCTGCTTTTGATGACCTTGTTTCTGGTATTCACAGTCTGAATTGTTGTCAGTTAATGAACCAAGCAAACAGGAGTTCCTGAATTAGAGTAGGCTCTACTTTTCCCATAGTTTAGTTTTTCATCTGGAACAGAGTTTTAAGGCTTTTATGGTTATGGTGCAAACAATTTCACAAATTATTAATCAAACATTTCCAGAACAGAATTAAGCTTCTCATATGCAAAATATGCAGTCCTCCCACCCTGCCCCATCACACCAATGAAAATAATCATTTCAAATTTTTTGCTAGTACTTCAGTCTAGCCCCTGAATTTTCTTCTGTCATCAACACTTCCTTGCAAAAATCAAGTTCTCACAAAAACGGCCTGGCTCATTAAAACCAGAGACCCCAATCTTAATATCTGATTCTATTCCTAATTATAAACCATCATTCCTATGATATGGATTTTCATTAGTACAACATTTAAGCCAAAAACTCGCTTGCCCTTCGTGTTTTTCTTGGTAGTTTTCTAAACACTGACAATCACCCGATCTTTTGAATATGGAGTACCACTTGTCTGTTCTGCACTTGGATCTGAGACTTACTGAGGCTTATTTTTTCTATTGTATATCATTTTGAATAAAGTCTATTTTCCTCTCATTATCTACTGTTCACATGAAGCATTTCTTTGGTAGATGTTAGTTTGCTTTATGTATATACTGCATGAAATATTGGAAATATGAAACTTAAATTCCACTTGATATTGAAAATTATCTAGTAGTTACAAATTATAACTTACAACAGAAATAGAATAATATATAACCGGTAATTGATAATGCTGAGATAACTATAAATATCACATAATTAGTATATAAGATATTGAGGCAACATAAAATTTAAATAAATTTATTGCTAATCTAACAAATTCATTTATTCTGATAAAATCATTCTGATCTGAGGTTAAATTCATGATTTAGATTTAAAACTTTGTTTTGAAATGGACCAAGGGAGTCAAATTTTTACACTTTTCAATTTCAGTTAGAAATTGATGGTATATAATATACTACAAGATGACTAAAAAACATCACTAGATCACTAGACATCCCGTTGATCATAGATTTCCTCGAGCGGCGCCAGTAGCCTTTCCATTTGACCCTATCATGTGTCAGTGTAGCCAAATGGCATCTTGTTGTTTCAGGAATACGAAGAGCCTCAAACGGTTCATTCGTTCATTCGTGGTCTTGATGAAGAAGTCTGACCATCTTGTAGGTGGGCGACCACGTGATCTTTTGTCGTCCCGTGGGATCCAGTTAGTAACAGCTCTAGTCCAAAGGATGTCTCCAAATCACATTACATGTCCAGCCCATCTGATTTTCGATGTCTAGGCAAATGAGACAGCGTCCCTGACTCTGGAACAGCAACTGAGGTTGGAACTCCGATTCAGTCTCTCACTTGAGTGAGGCGTGATATTCCAAGCATAGCTCTTTTGATTACCTTTGGAAGACCCAAATAGCGTTCTCCTCCTGCTTTCATAGAGCTCAGGTCTCTGAGGCATAGGTTAATGCAGAGAGAACAGTGGAGTCAAAGAGATGTGCCCGGAGCCAGAGGTTCTTTGTCTTTTTCGCTATTTCTTAAATGCTTTTGAAGACAATCCATCCACTCTCTTCTTCCTGAACAGCTCAGGTTTTAGGTCATTCATCATGTTGACTTCTTGAACTAGGTACACATAACTACTGCATTCAAAGATGTTTGTTCCATTCAGAGTGAATGGGGACTCTGGAACTAGTTCATTTTTCATGAACATAGTTTTGTTGAGATTCAGCTGTACCTATCTTTCCACATTCTTGGTCAAAGTCAGCCAGCATTTGTGCCGCTTGGCTAATGTTTGGTGTTATTAGAACAATGTCATCAGTGAAGCAGTGGTGGTGTATTTGCTGACTGTCTAACTTCACTCCCATTCCTTCCCATTCTAATTGTCACACGATGTTCTCGAGGGTAGTGCTGAAGAGTTTTGGTGAAATCGTATCATCCTGCCGAACCCCTCTTTTGACATCAATGATCACTTCTTTGTAGAATGGTGAGATCCTGGTGGTGAATCTGTAATACAGCTCATGAAGGATCTGGTGTATTGGGTTTGAGCACCCTGTTTGGCTAGGGCTTTGATAACCACTTCAGTCTCCACAGAATCGAAGGCTTTCTTTAAATTAATGAACTTTAGACAGACTGGCATCTTGAACTCCCTACAAACTTCAATGAGCTTGGTTACCATGTGGATATGGTCGATTGTGCTGAATCATTTTTGGAAGCCAGCTTGCTCACATGGTTGTCCTTCATCTAATGTTCTTCCAATCCTTTTCAGAATGACTAGAGTGAACAGCATGTAGATGACAGACAATAGGCAGATGGGGCGATAGTTGCCAAATGTTTGAATGTCTCCCTTCTTGAACAGTAGAACTGTCCTGCTGGTTTTCCATTGGGAGGGCACCTTGCATTCAGACAGGTTTCATGTGAAGAGCCGAGCCAGTGTATTGATGAGTACTGACAGCAGATTCTTCAGGTGTTCATGCCTGACTTTGTATGAGCCTCGTGCTGTTCCTTTCTTTACCGACAAATGGCATTTCGGATTTCAGAAGGGAGAACGTTGGGAAAGACATATCCATCCTGCGGAATTTGGTATGTGGGCAGGTGGATGTGGCTATCAAAGAGATCTTAGTAGAAGTCATGAATAATCTTCTCCATTGCCTCTCTGGTAGATGTGATAGATCCATCAGGGCATCGGAGGGCAGTCATCTTGGTCTTATAGTTGGCCAAGGACAGGAGGGCAGTGTGAATGCTTTTCCCGGCCTCTGCTGCATCTTCCAGTATTTCTGCTCTTCTCTCTTTGAGGTCTTCCTTTATCACTTTTCTGCACTGCTTTGCAAGCTTGGACGTTAGCATTTGGTCTCCTGAGGCTCCCGTCTTGCCACGTTGGTAAATGAGCTTGAGAGTTTTTGAAGACAGGCTTCCTTTTGTGTCTTTCTCTTTCTTGGCATTCTTCACACTCTCATGGAGGTGCTGAACCAGTCTGTTGTATTCTTCATCGATGTCGTCAATGGTGATATCTTCCCATGTTACCTCAATGGTGCCAAAGAGTTCCCAATTGGTGGTTATTCTGGGATTTATCTTCTGAAACTTTTTAGCCTTTTCTCCCCATTGCGGGAAGTAGAATTTTGCACGAAGGAGACGGTGGTCCAATCCTGTTTGGAATTTTGGGATGACAAGGACATTGGTCAGGCAAAACCTTTGATTGAAGATGATGTGGTCAATTTCACTGTGGTACTGTCCACTAGGAGATGCCCATGTCCAACATTTCGCTTCAGCCTTCTGGAACTGTGAGTTCCCATGAATGGTCTTGTTGGACATGATGAACTCAGATATTCTCTCACTCTGTTCGTTCCATTCTAGGTCAGGGGTCCCAATGTGGAGTTCTTCAGCAGGCATTCTCGGACCTATCTTGGCATTAAAATCACCAACTATGATCTTGTAGAAGGTCTGATCTTTTCCATAGAACTCCTCCAGTTCCATGTAGAATTTCTCAATTTCATCTTCCTTTTATGTGGATGTTGGTGCGTAGACAACAAAGATAGAAATTGCTGACAGTGGGCCACATCTCTTCAAGTTTAATCATCCGATATGGTTTGATAGGCATTCAAATGAATCAATGTTCACGGCCACGTTCCTGTTCACAAGTAAACTGGACGCCACTGATGCCTCTTTTTGTCACATGTTTCTAGTAAGAGTTCTTCTCTGGTGTCAAAAACAGCATGATGCGATTGTCGCCTCCTCATCTCAGTCAGACCAATGATATCATACTTGATCTTTGGCCTTTGCACCATCAGGTCCTCAATATATGATTCCAATGTCAGCGCACATGCATTGAAAATACAGAAAGTCATTTTAGTCCTTCATTTTGGCAGCCTAGTTCGGCCCTGAAATTTTATCAGGTACTCCTCGTTCATTCTTCTTAGTGCTGCTGTATTAGAGCTCTTTCAGGGTTGGGAAGATACACATTTTTATTACTGTTTTGGCATATTGAATACGCATCAGACAGCTTTCCAGGCTCTGCTCATGCGGATGGTATATTAGCACATATCACGTATTTTAAAGTTATCCAGGTAATAGAACTTGAAAGTCCTCATCTAATAAAATATTTTAATGAATTGTGATAATGATGTTAATTAGACTTACTATGATAATGATTTTGTAATATAAAAAATGAACTATGATGTCTTTCACTTAAAGCTTTGCCAATTATACCTTAATAAAACATGATATTTTGAAATCATGTCATTTAATTTCATTAAAATATGCATACAGAAAGGAACCTATATTCTGGTTTATTCTGTATTCCACCACTAAAGTATCTTCTTTAAGACTGAGACACTGATCTTACCAATGGCAATGCTTGGAGAATTATAGAGATGGTGCCAGGGGTCAAAACAGGATCAGCTGCATACAAGTTAAGCTTTTAACCTTTGTAATATTTCTCTGGACCCCAGATAAATATAAATATTTTTGATCAGACATTATGTACAAGATATATACTTTTTACATAGAAAATAATAGAAACTATAATTCAGTGAGTTTACTGAGAAAAGAGTAAATGATAAATAATCATATCTATATTAGGATGTGGAAAAGGCTTTCAAAGATAATAAAAGGGATATTAGAATATGTAATGCTGTAAAGTGACTACCTCAAGGAAGATTTATCAATAAAGCTAGGGTGAATTATCAATTATATCGATAATTGAGGAATAATAATTTAAACTCTTATTTTAAGACAATTTCTAAAAATTGGCAAAATACCCATGGTGTAAATTGTAACCTAGTGAAAAATTGAGCACATTGTTGGTGCTGAAAATTAATTGCTGAAAAATATAGCATCTCAATTTCATTTAGTGGAGAAAAATATAAGCAAATAAGGCAATACTTAAAGAAGAGCAAAGTTTAGCATGCTTCTATAAAAGATAAAATATTAGCATTAAGGAAGATATTGAAGACACTGTTAAGAGATTGCTAGAAATGGCTTTTATTAATCAACTATATATAAAGCAAGCCTCAGAGAGAGAAGAACAGAAATACTGGATGATGCAACAGAAGCCAAGAAAAGCATTTGCAACGCACGCCTACCTTCGCCAACTATAAGCCCTTCAACGCCTTGTTGGATCTATCACATATTCCAGAAAGATAATGGAGAAGATTATCCATGACTTCTACTCGGATCTCTTTGATAGCCACATCTACCTGCACACATACTAAATTCCGCAGGATGGATATGTCATTCCCAATGTGCTCCCTTCTGAAATCCGACATGCCATTTGTCGGTAAAGAAGGAAATAGCATGAGGCCCAGCCAAAGTCAGACCCGAACATCTGAAGAATCTTCCTTCAGTATTCATCAATACACTGGATCGGCTCTTCACACACTACCTGTCTGAATGCAAGGTGTCCTCTAAATGGAAAACCAGCAGGAGAGTTCTACTATTCAAGAAGGGAGACATTCACAACAGTGGCAACTCTCACCATATCTACCTGTTGTCTGTCATCTACAAGCTGTTCACTCGAGTCATCCAGAACAGGATTGGAAGAACATTAGATGAAGGACAACCATGTGAGCAACCCTGGCTTCCAAAAAAGAGGTCAGCACAATCAACCATATCCACACAGTAACCAAGCTCATTTAGTTTGTAGGGAGTTCAAGATGCCAGTCTGTCTAAAGTTCATTGATTTATAGAAAGTCTTTGATTCTGTGGAGACTGAGGCAGTCATCGAAGCCCTAGCTAAACAGGGTGTTCAAACCCAATACATCAAGATCCTTCGTGAGCTGTATTACGGATTCACCACCAGGATCTCACCATTCTAAGAAGAAGTGATCATTGATGTCAAAAGAGGGGTTTGACACTGTTAATACCATTTCACCAAAACTCTTCAGCGCCACCCTCGAGAATATCATGCGACAACTAGAATGGGAAGGAATGGGAGTGAAGATAGATGGTCGGCAACTACACCACCTCCGCTTTGCTGATGACATAGTTCTAATAACACCAAACATTAGCCAAAGCGGCACAAATGCTGGCTGACTGACCGAGAATGTGGAAAGATAGTTCTATAGCTGAATCTCAGCAAAACTATGTTCATGAAAAATGCACTAGTTCCAGAGACCCCATTCACTCTCAATGGTACAAACATCTCTGAATGCAGCAGTTATGTGTCCTAGGTTGAGAAGTCACCCTGATGAATGACCTAAAACCTGAGCTGCGCAGGAGGAAGAGAGCAGCATGGAATGCCTCCAAAAGCATCGAAGCATTAGCTAATAAGACAAAGAACTCCATCCCCAGGCACATCTCTTCAACCCTACCATTCTCCCTGCATTATCATACACCTCAGAGACCCGGGTCCTATGAAAGCAGGATGAGAATGCTATTTGGGTCTCCCAAAGAGGATTTGAAAGAGATATGTTTGGAATATCACGCCTCACTCAAGTGAAAGAAGGAATCCAGAGTTCCGACCTCTGTCGCTGTTCTAGAGTCAGGGACGCTGTCTCATTTGTCAAGGCATCAAAAATCAGATGAGCTTGACATGTAATGCGATTGGAGACGACTGCTGGTCTAGAGCCGTTACTGACTGGACCCCAAGGGATGTCAAAAGATCACATACCCACCCACCTATAAGATGGTCAGACTTCTTCAAGACCCTGAACGAACGGTTTGATGCTTTCCTATTCCTGAAGTAACCAGATGCCATTGGGCTACACTGGCACGTTATATGGTCAATAGGGTCAAATGGAAATGTTACTGGTCCCCGCTTGAAGAAATTGATGAATAACGGGATGTCAAGTGAAGTGATCAAGTGATCAAGTGGTATAAAGCAAGAACAAAGGAAGAGCTATCATCTAATGAGTGATCTAAATAATGGTACTGAAAATGGATTTGACATTTTGAGGAGTTAAGACTAATGTGGCCATGGAATATAAATGAAGAGAACAGGCAATTTTGAGAAAACTTAAAGAAGAGCCATGCAGAAAATTATTTTTTAATTTATACTTTCTGTAAAGAAAATCGTTACAGAAATTTAAACAATAGATTTCATTGATTTTTTTTTATTTTCTCTCTGTGGAAAGAGTTGAGTTCATGAGCGGATTTGGAAGAAAAGGGGTAGACTAGAAGCTTTAATTTGCAGGAATATAGTGAGCTCAAGTAATTCTGAGGAAATAATATTTAGATATTGTATATACCAACAGGTGTCGTGAGACAAAAAATTCAAAGATAAGTCAATCGAGTCCATGATTAACAAGAATGACATAAGCAAAAAGGACAATGTCAGTGGTTAATGAAAGGCCTTCTTTTCTACTTTATCAGTAAAATTTGTTATTCTATTGGGAATGTACCACCTATATATTAGGGGCAATATAATTGCATCCTTCAATCATAATACGTATTAGTGACACCACAATCACTGGATTGCAGAGCATGTCATACAGATGCAACAACATCTAATTCATATTGATAGTTGATATATATAAAACTTAATAGTTTCAGCAGTATCAGAACCAGATAGATTAAAAAATTTTCCAAGCTTTTACATACTATAAAGAACAAGTTGCAATTCTAAAAAAAAGAGTACTCTATTTTTAAATCTGGAGGAGACATGCGTGCTAAAATTACTTATGGAAACCAGTGAATCTAATCCTAAAGTCATGCTATTTATCTCTTAGACACAGTCTACCATCTGTAGAACTGCCATCTCTCATGGAGGAATCTCAGTCTCTATGGAGACTGCCTCTATTTCAGTGAGTCAATTAGAGGTGAAAGGTATTCCATTTGCTGTCACCTAAGACATAGAGTCCACCTACATTTTTCCTTCACTCTTCAATCAAATGATTTTTTTTATCTAAGATGAAAAAATTCTGAGTATTGTGGTAATTTAATTTGAGCCTGTCCTTTCCTAGTTATTTTTTCCCTGTTTCAAATGACAGCATTCTCTGTAAATCAGATAAAGAACTGTATCATTATGCTATCACCTATGAAAGCTCCATAATTGTAGCTTTTCTACCCAAGTCACTGAAATAAAATGTCTATTTCTACACTAAATATTAACTTATGTTATGTTGTACTGATTATATTATTTATTTGGCATGAGTACTTCAAAGCATTTTAAGGATTGACCCTATAAAATAGATGACTATTTTTAAAGAACTATTTTTTCAAAAGAGACAGTAAAAGTCATTCAGATTAGAAATTACACTTATTTGCCACAACTTCCACATATTTTCCTAAAAAAGAGAAAAACTGTTCTCTCTTTGATTTTAACTGATAATTACTACATCTATGGAAAAAAGTAACATTGGATGTAATTAGATCTAATTAAATATTTTTCTGATTAAAGCATTTAAGACATACGAAATTTACAGGATTTTTTAAAAAAAAAGAACAATAAGCACTATAAAAATATTTACCAGGAATAATTTTCTTCATTATCTATCATAGCATTATTTTTATCCTCACAATTCTAGAAATGTAAACCCTTTTGGAAATTACACTTAGCAAATCTTTTCTGACTACAAATGATAGAATCACATTATAAGTAGATATCAACAAAAATGAATTAACATTGCCCTTAAATAGATTAACTACATTTTGGATTTTATCTTCATATGTAGATAAGTCAAGGACACATAATCATTATGTTCTTTATAATTATTTTCTCTTATAAGCTTTTACTTTAATCTGGTTTTATTCTACAACATCCATATCCCTGAGGGGATGGTTTTGCCTAAAAATAACCTAAAGGTAATAGTTAAGTTTCAATTGACCAGACATTTTAAAAAATATGTACATTTATATTTCTGGACTGGTTTGTATCACATATTTAAATGATCCTAAATTAATCACTGTGGTCATGCTCAAACATTGTTTTGATTGACCAAAATTATTTTATGTTGAATCTTAAAATATGATTATTTTCACCAAATTCAATCTGGAAGATATAATACTTGAAAAATAATAGTAACCATCTTTCCTAAACTAAGTTGGATTAGTCTTAGTGATAAAAAAGAATAAATAATGAACCTTAAGGAGAGATAAATACAAAACTCAGTGACTTGATGTTTCAGTGGACTTCGTCTATCTTAGGTACAACTATAGTTTTTCTTGAGAGTGCTCTCGTAAAATTTTTGTCCAAATATTGTCTCAAAATGCAAAATTCTGTAATTCTATGTGTTTATTATAAAGTATAAAATACCTTAGCATCTTATATGCTTTATATATCACTGTATACCAGATAGTGCCAAATGGTATTTTGATTGTTTAAAAATTATTTTATTAGATTCTGTTTTTAAATTATTCAAAATACTCTATTTATCTGTAGATCTTTGAGTTACTTTGAATTTAAGAGATTACCATATGACTTAAAGTATTATTTGGATGTCTATTTCACTCAACATGCTGAATATATTGTACCATTCCCTTCTAGCCTGTAGGATTTCATTTAATACATCTTCTATGAGTCTTAGGAATATTTTATGTGTAAATTTTTTGTTTTTTAGTTGCTGCTATCAGGATTATGTCCTATCTTGACATTTGCCATTTTACATATGATTTTTCTTAGTGATATTTTTAGGTTTATTTTTTTTTTGGTGACTCAATCCTCATATTGGGAAAATTCTTGGGTATATTTAGGGACAAATTCTTCCAGCATCCATTCTCCCTCTTTCAGAATCCCTTTGTAAGAATGCTACTCCTTCTGATAAAATTCTATAAATTTATTGTGTTTATTCACTGCTGTTGAATATTTTTCCTTTTTCTCTCTTTTTTATGGTTTTTGGTAATTAATCATCAGAGTCATGGTTCATTTCTTGGCTTCTATCATTCTGATATTGAGTAGCTCTGTAGTTTTTTTATATCAGCTAAAATATTTTTTTTACTTTAGTTATTATGATAAAATGTTTTCTAATATTTTTTTCTGTTTGGGACTCTTTAATTCCTGTCCTCCATTCAATGAACTTTCATCTCATTTTGTTAACTTAAATTTATTAATTGGTTTCAAAATCTCTGACATGTGTAGGTTCTTTCACTTTTAATGCTTCAACTTCTTCATTATATTTCAACTACTGTAAGAGGTGCATGTGCGTATCTATGAAGCTAACTGGGTATGAAAAGTCAGAACTTTAAAGGTAAAAATTAGTATAATCACAAGAGAAGCATTCCGGAAGACAGAAGTAAAGTATAAAGGAAAGAAAAGAACAATGACCACCCCAAAGAGCTAAATTTTACCATACCTCCACAACACATATGTGCACTCACATATACAGAACATTCTTGAAGAAGCAATGTATTCAGTTACTTCAAGTATTTTCTTAATTAATCACTTGTATCACTTGTCTTCCTGTTGTTCATCGATTTGCTTGAGCGGGGCCAGTAACGTCTCTATTTGTTGGGAATGAGGTCCGTTATTGTTACTGTTTTTGGCATATCGAATACATCACAGGTAGCTTGCCAGGCTTTTCCATGACTTGCAATAGTTCTTAATTTATGCTCTCTGAAACTGCTGATTATAGGTAACATAGTCGTCAGATGTATCAGAAAAATAAATCAAATATCTGCTGCTTGTGAGAAAGACAGTAGAATTATCATGACAAAAACACTTTCAAATCAAAAGACTAGAAAATAATTATTTGGATAAATTAAAAGGCAAAAAATGCTATACTTGTATCAAATATTTCAAAGTAAAAAGGTAGAAAGAATGATAAAATATGGTGATGAAAGTGTGAATAAAGTAACAATACTAATGTTCATGAATATGTGTACGAATGAGAATCACAAACACCTATAAAACTACTACTGATCACTTAAAATATGTATTGGCAGCACAGCAATATCTTAGTATATATTTTTCCCAATTTTTATTCAGGCCCTGTGATTTACAATACTGTTTATAATAGAGTTTTAGGTAAAAAAAAATTCCAACTTCACATATATCAACACCTTACTTCCAATGTCTCAAAGCCTTCTGCTACCTGCCCTGATCTCACTCTCTTGGCAAAATTTTTAATCATTGTAATTACATAGAATGGGTCACACGTTTGCAGTAATGTTTATACTACCAGTTTTGGTGTTCACAGCACCTTATCCAACCTGTATCCAAATAAACAAAGTCACCACCGTCCTTATGTTATTTTCAGTTTACCAGATAGTTCTCAACCATCACTGTTCCTCTTACTTGGCATTTTAAGTTTTGTAATTCAGGGTCAAAGATTTATCATCATTTAACATATTTAATTCTATTGTCTTTTTTCTACAAATGCTTCAGACTTAGACCATATGGTGTTTATCCTTATTTTGCATAACATCCCCATCATCCCCAGTTCCATTAAAGTTGAATTTACTGTATTCATTTCTTTATTTATTTTTTTTTTTGCTTTTTGGGTCACACCTGGCAATGCTCAGGGGTTACTCCTGGCTCTGCACTCAGGAATTACTCCTGACAGTGCTCGGGGACCATATGGGATGCCGGAGTCAAACCCAGGTTGGCTGCGTAAGAGACAAATGCCCTCCCTTACTGTGCTATCAATTCTGGCCCCTAAAGCTGAATTTAACTGCATGGTTTCATCTTTTCTTATAGCAACATAATATTCTACTATGTATATATAACAAAAATTTTTGTATCAGTTCTCCTTTGGAAATTTGGGCTCATTTCTCACCAGAAAGTAATATTGGTGTGAAGAGTTTTAACAGACAAATAACAAAAGGATAGGAAACAAGAAAGTAATGGAGCAAATGTCCTGATGCTGTGACACTTACTCACGTGGATTTCATATAATGAATAAAAAGGATAATGAAAATCTTATGACATGACACACATTGTAAATATGTATCATCAAGGAATAAATAAGGTATTTCATAATAAGGTAAATAAGGTAGTTCATAATAAATAGCTAAGTTTTATTTTAATTTGATTTAAAATCATGGAAGATTTTTTATCGTAATGAAAAACACTCAGTTAAGTTTTAAAAAAAGACTCATCCCATAAGAAAGAAAGCATTTTAAGAATACATGTTTTCTATTAGAAGGCTATAGCTCTGTTAAGAAATGTTGTTGGTTTGTATTGGTATACATAAATAATATTGAATATTATTGGTATTCAATAATATTCAAATGTTGTTGGTTTGTATTGGTATACACAAATAATATTGAATATTTGTAGATAAAAATGAAAGAACTGCTGAACAAAAAATTGAACACTGAAGCCTGACACTTTAGTTTATGAGGCATGTGACACATTAAAGAAGCGAATGAGGGGCCGGAGTAAGAGCACAAGGGGTAGGTGTTTGCCTAGCACACGGCCGACCTGACCTGGGGGTTCGATCCCTGGCATCCCATATGGTCCCCCAAGCACCACCAGGAGTGATTCCTGAGCGCAGAGGCAGCAGTAACCCCTGAGCATTGCCGGGTGTGACCCCCCAAAAAAAAAGCGAAGAGTGAATGAAGACATCAAGAATTGTTTAGACATATTAAATTTGATATACTTATCAGTTATTTAGTATGCTACCCTACTGACAGAGCCTGGCAAGCTATCCGTGTCATATTTGATATGCCAGATACAGTAACAATTATAGACCTCATTCCCATGACCTGATGGAATGGTTTGAGGCTCTTTTATGTTCCTGGAGCAAGCAGGTGCCCTTGGGCTCTACTTGCATGAGACAGGTCATATGGAGATGTTACTGGTGCCCGCTCGAGCAAATCGTTGATGAACAGGAAGACAGTTATATAGTGATCAGTTATTTATGTAGTGTAAAAAGTGATCAGTTTTATATTAAAATAAGTTTCAGCTGATATTTTAGTATTGGAGGACTAAACAAATACTATTCAGGTTTTTTAACAAGAACACTTGCCCAGAAAATGTTTTTAAATAGAATCATAATTTTTATGTATATATTTATATTCTCTATGTTTCTTCACCTGTATTAGACCAAAATATTCTACATAAGCACAACACAATTAAATTCTAATGTAGACTTTTTGTTTTCAAATATGTTTGCACTGAAACCCAGAATTTATTGCTATAATTTGAATTCTTCATGTGATAATCACTGCAAAATTTTAAAGAACTAATGTTACTTAGATTATTAGTTCTTAGGACTGGAAATAAGCAATGAAGAGATAAATTATCTGGCACATATGTATTATGTATATTATCTTTATATTTTAAGAAGGCAAATAGTATTATTCTCATTTTATATTATTTGGAACCACTATTTCTTCAGTTCTATAAGTGTAAGCAATATAACATTTCCCATATTGCTAATGGAGCTTGAAATTAGGGTAGTAGCTTGTATGTCAGCATCATGATGATGTCAGCAATTCACATGAAAAATGAAATATATCTCATACAACTTCTACCATCACAAAAAATGTTTCTCATATTTGAAATTGGTTGACCATACACAATAAAGGAGTATAAGAGAAGGAAAATTTCTTTTCTAGGTTTTATAAAAAACAATAGAAAGTGTATTGATGAAGGGTTCTGTAGAGATAAACCATTTACATTGGCTCTTAGATTCATGTTGTAATACTTAACATTAGGTCTGCTTATCACTATGGGAAATAGAGTAAGGTTTTACTAGCACTTGAAAATGCCACTTTTAGAAGCTGTTTGGGAGTGTTTCTGTTTCTTCTATTTCCTGGAAGAGCTTGAACAGGACTGGCAGTAGGTCCTCCCTAAAGGTTTGGTAGAATTCGCCCAGTGAACCCATCTGGACCTGGGCTTTTGTGTTTGGGCAGACTTTTAATTACTGTTTCAATTTCCCCGATGGTGATAGGCTTATTTAGGTATTGAAGGTCTTCTTGTTTCAATCGTGGGAGGTTATAGGACTTCAGGAATTTATCCATTTCTTCTAGGTTCTCATGTTTTGTGGCATACAGGTTCTCAAAATAACCTCTGATGATCTTTTGTATTTCTGTTTTTTCTGTTGTGATGTCACCATTTTCATTTCTGATTCTGTTTATTTGGGTTCTCTCTTTCCCTGTCCTTACAAGTCTTGCCAGTGGCTTGTCGATCTTGTTTAATTTTTCAAAAAACCAGCTCTTGGTTTCATTAATCTTTTCGGATTGTTTTTTTGGTTTCCAGGTCGTTGATTTCCTCCCTAAGTTTCACTATTTCCTTCCTTCTGCCTGGGTTGGGCTTCCCTTGTTGGTCTTTTTCTAATATTTTCAGCTGTGAGGTCAGGTTATTTATATGGGCCCTTTCTTCTTTTCTGATGAATGCTTGCAGAGCTATGAACTTTCCTCTTAATACAGCTTTTGCTGTGTCCCACAAGTTCTGATAGTTGGTATCTTCATTGTCATTTGTTTCTAAGAATCTTTTGATTTCCTGTTTGATTTCTTCTATGACCCATTTGTTGTTCAGCAGTGAGCTGTTTAGTTTCCAGGTGTTTGGTTTAGCTCCCTGCTTCTGTGTATGGTTCACTACTATTTTCAGTGCATCGTGATCTGAAAAGATAGTCGACACAATTTCAATCTTTTTTATTTTGTTGAGGTATGCTTTGTGGCTCAGTATATGGTCTATCTTGGGGTATGTTCCATGTGCACTGGAAAAAAAAAGTGTATTCAGCTTTTTTGGGATGAAAAGCCCTGTATATATCAACCAGCTCTCTTTCTTCTATTTCTTCCTTCAGGTCCAGTATTTCCCTGGTGAGTTTCAGCCTCGTCGATCTATCCATAGTCGATAAGGCAATGTTGAAATCTCCGACTATTATTGTGCTACTGTTGATGTCTTCTTTGAGGTCTATTAATAGTCGTTTTAAGTATTTTGCTGACCCCTCGTTTGGCGCATATATGTTTAGCAGTGTGATTTCTTCCTGGTAAACATACCCCTTAATTATTAAGAAATGGCCTTCATTGTCCCTTTTGATCTTTTTCAGCCTGAAATCTATATTGTCAGATACGAGTATGGCCACACCCGCCTTTTTGGAGGGGTTGTTTGCGTGGAGAATGGTCTTCCAGCCTTTGACTTTGAGTCTATGTTTGCTCTGGTTATTCAGATGTGTTTCTTGTAGGCAGCAGAATGTTGGATTCATTTTTTTAATCCATTTTGCCACCCTGTGTCTCTTAATTGGTGCATTTAGACCGTTGACGTTGAGCGAGATTATTGTCATTGGATTTTGTGCCATCTTTCTGTTTAACGTTGTTGTGGTTTTGGGTTGTCTTATTTTACAATAGACCCTTCAATCCTTCTTTTTAGAGTTGGTTTTGAGTCTATGAATTTCTTGAGTTGTTGTTTATCCATGAAGTTGTGTATCTTTCCTTCCGCATCTGAAAGTAAGTCTAGCTGGGTAAAGAATTCTTGGTGAGGCCTGGAGTTCATTGAGTCTTTTCACTATATCCCACCATTGTTTTCGGGCTTGGAGTGTTTCATCTGAGAAGTCTGCTGTAAATCTCAGGGATGCTCCTTTGTATGTGATTTCCTTCTTTGATCTTGCTGCTTTCAGTATTCTATCTCTGTCTATCGTTTTTGTCATTTTAATAAGGATGTGTCTTGGAGTATTCTTATTGGGGTTTCTTTTAGCTGGTATCCTTCGGACCTCCTGTATCTGGGAGCATGCTTTCTTCAGTTCGGGAAACTTTTCAGCGATGATAGCTTTGACAGTATCTTCTTCATCAGGGTTTTCTTCTTG
>JAJIBD010006325.1:0-21223 GCA_021461705.1 Cryptotis parvus | reverse complement strand
TTTTAATCACGATCACGATCACGATCTTCCGCTAATCATCTATTTGCTAGAGCAGGCACCAGTAATATCTCCATATGTCCTGTCTCATGCCAGTAGAGCAAAGGGCATCGGCTTGCTACAGGAACATAAAGAGCTTCAAACCATTATATTAGGTCATGGGAATGACCTAATATAATTGTTACTGGCATTTGGCATGTCAAATACAACACGAGCAGCTTGCTAGGCTTGCCGTCTGGGAAGGCATATTATTTAAACACCTCCAAATAAAACATTTCTTGATGAACCGCGCGGCACAAAAGCGGCGCTGGCCAGGCTGTGATGGGCTGGTCGGCTGGGTGGAGTTCTGAAGAGAGGGAAGTCCGGATGTGGAAAATGGCGGCACCCATGGAGTGGGTGGGGGTCATCTGGCTGGTTGTGAGGTTCTGCTGGGTGGTGGGCCAAGGCTAGAACCCGCCATGCCTCCCGACTGCCTCATGAACGGCTGGGCACAGGGAGAGCAAGGAATCGCTCTGCCCCATGTCTGAGTCTCTGGACCAGCATACCTGGGCTGGATTGAGGAAGAAATTGCTGCAGGGTGGGTGTCGATGATCCGGGCTGTGATGGGCTGGTCGGCTGGGTGGAGTTCTGAAGAGAGGGAAGTCCGGATATGGAAAATGGCGGCACCCATGGAGTGGGTGGGGGGTCGTCTGGCTGGTTGTGAGGTTCTGCCGGGGTGGTGGGCCAAGGCTAGAACCCGCCATGCCTCCCGACTGCCTCATGAACGGCTGGGCACAGGGAGAGCAAGGAACCGCTCTGCCCCATGTCTGAGTCTCTGGACCAGCATACCTGGGCTGGATTGAGGAAGAAATTGCTGCAGGGTGGGTGTCGATGATCCGGGCTGTGATGGGCTGGTCGGCTGGGTGGAGTTCTGAAGAGAGGGAAGTCCGGATGTGGAAAATGGCGGCACCCATGGAGTGGGTGGGGGGGTCACCTGGCTGGTTGTGAGGTTCTGCCGGGTGGTGGGCCAAGGCTAGGAACCCGCCATGCCTCCCGACTGCCTCATGAACGGCTGGGCACAGGGAGAGCAAGGAACAGCTCTGCCCCATGTCTGAGTCTCTGGACCAGCATACCTGGGCTGAATTGAGGAAGAAATTGCTGCAGGGTGGGTGTCGATGATCCGGGCTGTGATGGGCTGGTCGGCTGGGTGGAGTTCTGGAAGAGAGGGAAGTCCGGATGTGGAAATGGCGGCACCCATGGAGTGGGTGGGGGTCGCCTGGCTGGTTGTGAGGTTCTGCCGGGGTGGTGGGCCAAGGCTAGAACCAGCCATGCCTCCTGACTGCCTCATGAACGGCTGGGCACAGGGAGAGCAAGGAACTGCTCTGCTCCATGTCTGAGTCTCTGGACCAGCATACCTGGGCTGAATTGAGGAAGAAATTGCTGCAGGGTGGGTGTCGATGATCCGGGCTGTGATGGGCTGGTCGGCTGGGTGGAGTTCAGTGAAGAGAGGGAAGTCCGGATGTGGAAAATGGCGGCACCCATGGAGTGGGTGGGGGGTCACCTGGCTGGTTGTGAGGTTCTGCCGGGGTGGTGGGCCAAGGCTAGAACCCACCATGTCTCCCGACTGCCTCATGAACGGCTGGGCACAGGGAGAGCAAGGAATCGCTCTGCCCCATGTCTGAGTCTCTGGACCAGCATACCTGGGCTGGATTGAGGAAGAAATTGCTGCAGGGTGGGTGTCGATGATCCGGGCTGTGATGGGCTGGTCAGCTGGGTGGAGTTCTGAAGAGAGGGGAAGTCCGATGTGGAAAATGGCGGCACCCATGGAGTGGGTGGGGGGCACCTGGCTGGTTGTGAGGTTCTGCCGGGGTGGTGGGCCAAGGCTAGAACCCACCATGTCTCCCGACTGCCTCATGAACGGTTGGGCACAGGGAGAGCAAGGAACCGCTCTGCCCCATGTCTGAGTCTCTGGACCAGCATACCTGGGCTGGATTGAGGAAGAAATTGCTGCAGGGGGGGGGGTGTCGATGATCCGGGCTGTGATGGGCTGGTCGGCTGGGTGGAGTTCTGGAAGAGAGGGAAGTCCGGATGTGGAAAATGGCGGCACCCATGGAGTGGGTGGGGGGTCATCTGGCTGGTTGTGAGGTTCTGCCGGGGTGGTGGGCAAGGCTAGAACCCACCATGCTCTCCCGACTGCCTTCATGAACGGCTGGGCACAGGGGAGAGCAAGGAATCGCTCTGCCCCATGTCTGAGTCTCCTGGACCAGCATACCTGGGCTGGATTGAGGGAAGAAATTGCTGCAGGGTGGGTGTCGATGATCCAGGCTGTGATGGGCTGGTCAGCTGGGTGGAGTTCTGAAGAGAGGGAAGTCCGGATGTGGAAATGGCGGCACCTATGGAGTGGGTGGGGGTCATCTGGCTGGTTGTGAGGTTCTGCCGGGGTGGTGGGCCAAGGCTAGAACCCACCATGCCTCCCGACTGCCTCATGAACGGCTGGGCACAGGGAGAGCAAGGAACCGCTCTGCCCCATGTCTGAGTCTCTGGACCAGCATACCTGGGCTGGATTGAGGAAGAAATTGCTGCAGGGTGGGTGTCGATGATCCGGGCTGTGATGGGCTGGTCGGCTGGGTGGAGTTCTGGAAGAGAGGGAAGTCCGGATGTGGAAAATGGCGGCACCCATGGAGTGGGTGGGGGGGTCGTCTGGCTGGTTGTGAGGTTCTGCCGGGTGGTGGGCCAGAGGCTAGAACCCGCCATGCCTCCCGACTGCCTCATGAACGGCTGGGCACAGGGAGACCAAGGAATCGCTCTGCCCCATGTCTGAGTCTCTGGACCAGCATACCTGGGCTGAATTGAGGAAGAAATTGCTGCAGGGTGGGGTGTCGATGATCCGGGCTGTGATGGGCTGGTCGGCTGGGTGGAGTTCTGAAGAGAGGGAAGTCCGATGTGGAAAATGGCGGCACCCAATGAGTGGGTGGGGGGTCATCTGGCTGGTTGTGAGGTTCTTGCCGGGTGGTGGGCCAAGGCTGAGAAACCCACCATGTCTCCCGACTGCCTCATGAACGGCTGGGCACAGGGAGAGCAAGGAATCGCTCTGCCCCATGTCTGGAGTCTCTGGACCAGCATACCTGGGCTGGATTGAGGAAGAAATTGCTGCAGGGTGGGTGTCGATGATCCGGGCTGTGATGGGCTGGTCTGCTGGGTGAGTTCTGAAGAGAGGGAAGTCCGGATGTGGAAAATGGCGGCACCCATGAAGTGGGTGGGGGGGTCGCCTGGCTGGTTGTGAGGTTCTGCCGGGGTGGTGGGCCAAGGCTAGAACCAGCCATGCCTCCCGACTGCCTCATGAACGGCCTCATGAACGGCTGAGCACTTGTTGCAATATGGAGCTGAAATAAACATAGGAGACTTAAAATTAAAAAGATTAAAAATCTTTGAATAGTCTTTGAACACATGGGTGAGATACCAAGAAGTGGAATTTCTGTGACATATGGAAGCATAATTCCAAATTTTGGAGAAATTTACATAATGTTTCTTAAATGGCTGGCATATTTCACATTTCCACCAACAATGCATGACGGTTCATTTTTGCCCATATATACAACAGTCCAGGTGGTTTATTTTTTGATCTTTTAGATGTCTGCTAAACTTACTGTTTTAATTTCTGTTATGAGATAATATAGCATTGATTTTACTTGCATTTCCCTGACTATAAGTAGCCCATATTACTTTTCATATGCCATATATCTTTTGATAAGTCTCTATCATCTCTTTCCTCATTTTTTGAAGGGCTTGTTTTTTTCTCTTTTTATTAAGTTATGCCAGTATTTTATATATAACTAATGTTAATCCATATTTTCACCCATTCTTTGGGGTACTTTTAGTCTCATCAACTTTTCCTATGCAATACAGAGACTTTCTTAGTTTGATGTCCTATTTGTTAAACATTGCTTCATTTACTTGGTCAATGGCTTTACTCATTAAAAAACTTCTAGCTTCAATGTCATGAATTATTCACCCTATGTTTTCATCAATATAATTTATGGATTCAGGAACTATTTGAGGGGGTTTAAGTCACTTTGGCTTGACTTTCATGCATAGTGTTTGTAGAGCTCTGAATTTTTTTTTGTTTTCTTAGATGTGACTATCCAGTTTCTCCAACACCATTTATTGGAGGACATTTTTTGTTCCATTTCATACATTTTCCTCCTTTATTGACTATTAGCTATCAGTATATGTTAGCATGAAGTTTCAATTCTATTGCACTGGTCTGGAAGTCTGCACTGATTCTAGTACCACACAGTTTAGATCGCCACAGCATTAAAATATTGTTTTATTTGTGAAAAATGGAAACTCACATTTTTTCCTGCAATTACTTTGACCATTTGTTTCTTGTTTTGTTTTTCACTTTATATAAAATTTAACACCACCAGATCAAAAATTTTAGGCTACAAATATTTTTATAGGAAACTCATTTATCTGTAATTTTGTGAGCATTCTGTTTCATTTTGTTGATATTAATCCTTTTTAATACATGAAAGGGATATGTTTCTGTTTCCTCACTCTTTAATCTATGTTTATGTAGTGATTCATAAGTGATTTTGTCTCATTTATATATTCATATATTTATTTTTAATAAAACTCTCACCTCATTGCTAAGCTTATTCCCAAATACTTGATCATAGGCACATTGCCAGATTTTGAAAATCTGTCTCTCTTCAATTTCATATAGAAAAAGCACAACTTTTCTACACATCAATTTTGTTGCCTCTGACTTTACTGTACAAGTTTATTACTGAGCTTGGGCTTTTTGTAGGTATAATTTTATATTATCTGCAATAAGATTTTGACTCTTTCCTTATTAATATGGATTACCAAAATGTATAAGTTTGCCTAATTGCGCTAGGAAAAATATTCCAATACTGTCTTGAGTTCCAGTGAGTAACCTTTATATTAATAAAGCATATCATCTCTAATGTGAGTATATCTCAAACAATGATTTAAGATGACTCAAATCTATAAGTAGTTTTAATTTACTCTCAGAAAGTCTTTAGAAATCTAACAGAAACTCATTCTCTTTTTTAATTTTATATTTTTATTATACAACCATGAAATATACAAAGATGTTCATATTTGGGTTATGTCCTACAGTGTTCCAGCACCCATCCTCTACCAGTGCCCATTTCGCACCACCAATGTCCCCGATTCCCTCCTACCTCCCCTAGCCTGCCTCTATGGTCAGTTTATTATCTCTTTCTATCTCTTTCTCTCTTCCTTCTCTAACACATTGTGGATTGCAGTAGATACATTTAGAGGTCATCATGTATATCTTACTGCCTGTATTTAATGCTCAGTTTTAGGTTGGTATTACTTTCGACAATTATTAGCACTCTGTACCCTTCTCTGCCTTACGTAACCGTGACTCCAACACGCTTGTGTAATTTTCACTTTGATAAGACCTCCTGATCCATGTTTTGCCTGACCTTGGATATTGGTATCATAATATATATATATATATATATATATATATCTTTGTCATGCAAATAAATGCAGTCATTCTCTATATGTCTCTCTCCTTCTGACTAATTTCACCCATGATCCTCTCCATGTCTGTCCATTTACAGTCCTGTGGACCAATGGAATAGAGTCAAGTATCCTGGACACCCATCCTCAAACACATGATCATTTAATTTTTGATAAAGGTTAAAAGAGTCCAAAATGGAACAAGGGAAAGTATTCAAAAATGTGGTGCTGGAAAACTAGGTAGCTACGCATAAGAAAAATGTATTTGGACCTCTGTCTAACACCATGCACAAAATCAACATCAAAATGGATTAAAGAACTCAATATCAGACCTGAATCCATAAAGTACATTGAAGAAAATATAGGAAAACCTCCATGACATTGAAGCTAAAGGCATTTTTAAAGATGAAACACCACTAACAAAGCAACTGGAAGCAAAGATAAACATGGGACTACATGAAACTAAAAAGGCTTCTACACCCTCAAAAGAAACAGTGACCAAGATACAAAGACAGTCCACAGAATGGGAAAAGAATATTCACCCAATACCTAACTGAAAAGGGTTGATATCCAGATATATCAGGCACTGGTAGAACTTTACAAGTAGAAAACAGCCAACCCCATCATAAAATGGGGAGAAGAAATGAACAGAAACTTTGACAAGGTAGAAATTAGAATGCCCAAAAGGCATATGAAAAATGCTCATCATCACTAATCATCAGAGAGATGCAAATCAAAACAACAATGAGATACCATCTCACTCCACAGATACTGGTACATATCCAAAAGAGCAAGAACAACAAGCGCTGGTGTGGATGCGGGAGAAGGGAACGCCATCTATTGTTAGTGTGAATTCTGACTGGTGCAGCCTTTTGGAAAACAATATGGCCATTCCTCAAAAGACTGGACATTGAGCTCCCATTTGACCCAGACATACCACTTGTGGGAATATATTTTGGGAAGCCAAAAACGCACAGCAAAAAACACCATCTGCACCTTTTTTTTCATAGCAGCAATATGCACAATACCCAAATCTGGAAACAACCAGAGTGCCTGAGAACTGATGACTGGATAAAGAAACTTTTGGTACATCTAAACAATGGAATACTATGCAACTGTTAGGAAAAATGAAGTTATGAAATTTTCCTATAAATGCAAAAACTCATTCTTATATTTTCTACTCTTTACAATGTGTTTTTTCACTGTTTTATATGAATCATCTAATGTATTAAAATAAATCATTTTATATATGTACACAACCTTTGTGTTTTTAGAAGAAATACATCAATATCCAAATAATCTAATTTATTATGGTCCTCAATAATATATATATACATATATAACATTAAAATATCCATAATTAAAAGAAAAGTAAATTAATAATCATATCTACACATTTAACTAAATATTTGGACTCTTTGATTTTTCTTTGACAATTTTTCAAAAGAGACATTTGTTTCATTCTTTAAATATATTGTGTTAGCATTCCAAGTATATTACTGTCATTGTGTTTTACTTTATTTTATATGATGCAATACTAACATACACACTTTCAACATAAAATAACATCAAAATAAAGTTTCCAACATTGAAATTCAAAAAATATGACAAAGCTGCTTTATCATCTTTGTGAGATTCAGTTATCTTCATGGATATACATTTTAAAAAAGGGTTCAATAACATTACACAAATTTGTATCTTTGCATTTCAAGAAATATGGTATGTTTATTTTTATGGATTATCTGAAAACATGTTAGTATTATCTATCAGTGAAGGATTTAAATTAATGTTTATTAAATATATCCCCTGCCACCCCAGCAGAGCCTCACAACAAGACAGACGAACCCCCTCCTCCATGGGGCCAGCCATTTTCCACAGCCAGACTTCCCTCTCATCACAACACACAGCAGACCAGACTGTCACAGTCCAGATCATCCACACCCCACCCTGGAAGCAGTTTTCTTCAATCTGGCCAAGGTATGCTGAACCAAAGACTCTCAGACATGGGGCAGAGCTGCTACTTGCTCTCCCTGTGCCCAGCGCTCATGAGGCCCCCGGGAGGCATGGCAGCTTCTAGCCCTGGCCTGCCACCCCAGCAGAGCCTCACAACAAGCCAGACGACCCCCTCCTCCATGGGGCCCACCATTTTCCATATCCGGATTCCTCTTGTCACAACCCCACCCAACACACCAGACTATCACACCCCAACTCGTGCAAGGCAGTAGCGGCGCCTGCTCATCAATAAATGCTTTATTTAGAGGTGACTACAACAATATGCTACCGCACGGAAAACCTGGCAATGTAGTATTTGATATGGCAAATGCCAGTAACATTTATATTAGGTCATTCCCGTGACACAGGTACACCCGGCAGAGCAGAAACCAGTTTCACTTTATGGCGCACAGCGGCAGCACGATTTACCTCCAAATTACCGTAAATATTCTATCCACCCTCTGAGAGAGCCCCCACAATGTAATGAGAATATAGCGCCCGTGATGGCAGAGCCCGGCAAGCTGTCCGATGCGTGTTTGATATGTCAAATCCAGTAACAGAAATGTTTATTTTCCTGACCCTGAAAGAGCCCTTAATATGGCAGCAGTAAGAAAGGCAAACAAACAGTTTGAGGCTCTTCATATTCCTGAATCAACCAGATGCCATTGGGCTACATTGGCACGTGATAGGGTCCAATGGAAATGTTACTGGCGCCCGCTCGAGCAAATCGATGAATAACGGGATTCAAGTGATCAAGTGATCATTCCCATGACCTAATATAATGGTTTGAGGCTCTTTATGTTCCTGGAGCAAGCGGATGCCTTTGGGTTCTTCTAGCTTGAGACAGGACATATGGAGATATTACTGGTGCCCGCTCTAGCAAATAGATGATTAACGGGAAGATAGTGATAGATAGTGATAGTGATTTCCTATCCATTGTCAGTTTATTTTAACTCATTTACAGTGATTTCTAAGAACACACTCAATCACATCCATCAACAGCTTATACACCATCAATGACATACTGTTGCCTTCACAAAAAATTAAGCGCTATAGTCAGAATTAAAATGGTTCTCACGGCTGTAGTGCAGCCCACTTGCTTATAAAGATTTGGGAGAAGCCAAACTCTAGAGAAACTACTTGATTTCTTTAAAACACCCAAAATAATTATGTAAAGATTTGGCATTTTCTAATTCCATGTAAATATTTAAACAAATGCATTCCTGCGCTTTTCCAAACATTGTGTTATTCTGAGACTGTATATGAGTCTTTTAATATAAATGAAAATTAACCAATGTTTGCACATATGTGCACATACACACACAGGCACAAGTAATCCTACACCATTCCAAGCATCAAATATTTTATTTCTTACAATATCATTTTCATTTGCTCAGAGAATTAGTTCATGAGTTGCACCAGATTACAGTACACTGGTGCTATTACCCTGGCTCAAATGTCATACACTCTCTCAGCATCACTGGATATAATGTATCATCATTCATAGTTCAGTTCAGAAGTCTCAGACTTCTAATTGTAGAAAAATGAACTACTCTAAGAAGTCATTCTTTATTATTTAGATGTTCCTAGAGAGTTCATGGCATGTGCATTACTGTTTTTGTTTTAGTATTGAGAACTATATTTGACTGTAGTAATTATGCTTAATGAAAATAATCTAATATAGTGACAATTTGGAATTTTTAATAAGAAATTATTTTTACGCTCGTTTGAAACCTAAGATCATTTCATGGAGGAATATGTAATCATTAGGTTTTAACCTAATTGCAGTAAAATGTTCAATGTTCAATAAAACATTGGACAAAAAGAGTGTTTTCTTAGCATTATTCTGTGCTCAGCCTCATCAATCATACTTATTATTCTGATATTTCTGAACTAATGAAATCAGGGATTGGAATTATTATATTTTCTTTGCATATAATATTCTTTTCATATTTAGTAATCTGAATGCTCTTAGAAAGAAGAAAATTATACATATATAATTTATATATGATTATATATTTCATTATGTATATTTATATATATATATATAAAGAATCAGAGAATTTATCTTGAAAAGTGTTGTCAAAGGGGCTAGAGCAGTAATACAACAGGAGTATACCTTGCTCGTGGGCTACCAGTGTTTGTTCTCTGACATCCCATATGACCCTAAGAGTACCTCTAGGGGTAATCCCTGATGGCAGAGCCAGGAAAAAGCCTCGGAGCATGACTGTTTCCCCAAATTCCAAAAAAATAAAGTGTTGTTTTAAGTGTAGAATGCCTTTTGGGTAGTTGCAAATTTTACCTGAAATATGAAATAAAAAAGGATGATTTAAAAAAAAAATATTCCACCACCGTGAAATATACAATTACAAATATGTTCATGTTTTGGTTTCAGTTAAACAGTGTGCCAGCACTGATCCCTCCACCAGTGCCCATGATCGACCACCAATGTCCCCTAATTGCCCTCCTCCCACAGCCTGACCCTATGGCAAGCAAATTTTATCTGCAGGCAACTTTCATAACTTTGTTTTTCCTAACAGCTGCTTAGTATTCCATTGTTTAGATATACCACGGATTCTTTATCCAGCTGTCTGTTTTTGGGCACTCTAGGTGTTTCCAGATTCTAGCTCTTGTGAGTAGTGCTGTTATGAACATAGAAGTGTAGATGGTGTTTCTACTGTGTATTTTTGGCCTCCCAGGGTATATGCCCAGGAATGGTATGGCTGGATCAAATGGGAGCTCAGTTTCTAGTTCTTGGAGGAATGTCCATATTGTTTTCAAAAAGGCTGTACCAGTAAACATTCCCACCAACAATGAATGAGTCCCTTTCTCACCGCATCTATGACAGCACTTGATTTCTTGCTCTTTAGGTTATGTGCCAGTCTCTGTGGTGTGAGGATGAATTTGATCATCATTGTTTCTTTCTGTTTTTTGCTTTCTTTGAGAATATTACTTTTTTCAATGACAAAGTTATTGCTCTCTTTGATAATATTACTTTTTTCAACGATGAAGTTAATGTTATAGCTATGAATTCCATGAAGGCAATCTATTGATGCAAACCAAAGAAATCTTCCTGACAGAAAGAGTGAACAACCATATGTTTTTAAACTTTACCTACTTCAATTATTGCAAAAAAATAATAAAAATAATAGTTGCATTGAAAAATGGTTAAGCTTATAGGAGGAAAATACCAAATTTCTTGAAGTGAAGATTAACAATTCATATTTGGCTACTTCCCCCCAAAAACAAATCAATTTAAACATATACAAACAAAATTAATATAGTAATTTTTTGTACATAACATTTTTCTACAATCAGCATGAGAAACAAGGACTTTCAAATAAAATTAATTTAATGTAATCTTAACTATTTTACTATTTCATTTATGAATGCATAAATTTGTATGTGAAAATACATGCACAAAAATCCATCCTTTTGTTGAGTCAAGTTTTTATATTATACAATCTGGAATTTTCATACAATATCAAAGACAATAGAACTTTTCTTACCCTGCTAACGTTTAAGTTAAAAATAGGATTTGAATAAAATTCTGCAAGAACATGAAGAATATCTCTAAATCCCTTTAATGGTGTTCCAAATGTTTCATAACACAGCTTCCGTTAGTTCCTTCTTAGAATCTCACAATATATTTGCAAAAAGATAGACTACTATTTGTAATGCTGTAGTAGTAAAACAAAATAGCAAATCTATGTAAAATAGACTCTTGAAAATAAGTTTTATTATTGATAAAAATGTATAAATAAGAAGATCAGTCTAATGAAAACATGAAAAGGATATACATCAGACAGTATGTATTTAACTTGGGAATAGCATTAGCTATTCTGGAAAAATAATAGTTGAACATTCATAAAAATATTTCTAATATTTGAATGAATAAAATAAAGTATAAATTACTTAATTCATAATTTGAGGAATGTATAACATACAGCATATTTCATGCTTAGGTCATATGTTGATGAAGAAGGTATACTTATTTAGAAGTTTTAAATTTCTTCATTTTGCAAATATCTGCATAGTATCCATTAAAAAATACAAATTTGAACATCTTGTTAGCATTTGCTTAGGCACAAATTCCCAATTTCTATTTATTTTCTATTTTAAAAATATAATGGATTGTATGTACAATTAGATAAGTACTCTTTTAATATTATAAAAACTCACGTTGTTAAAATGTCTGTGAATAGTTTTGTATATTTTCCAGGTCATTTTTGTGTCTGACATAAGTGGATCTAAACAGAAAACAAAGAGTAAGTAAAATAATGCTTTAAAAACATATTGATGAAAAAAATCACTAATACAATTTTATCGCTCACTAATCTGAGCAATAGAACTCTAATTCTGAATTTATATATGCGCTACTTCATACTGCATGTTTTTAAACTTTTTAAGCTCTAATGTTTTAAATGGCAGTAGTATCATATTTATTATTGTATCTCTATTGCCTAGAGTATTGTCAGGCAACCAGAAATGTCTTCAGGATTTAATAACAATTACTTGAATGAAAAGAAATAGATACCTATTAGCATCCCTTACCAAAGACTCTAGAAATCATTCCTGAATTTTGAAGCTTGGTGGACCTATTGATTTTGATAATGTTATCACAATTATTTCTGTTTCAGATTGCCTTAAGTAAGTCGCTTTGGCTTTGTTTCTGTTTGCTGCAAAGTACCAGTAGACTAAGTGGTATTTACTTATGATTCCAACATTTGAAAATTGCAAATTTGTAACACTGTCCTGTTAACATTCTTATTTTACTTAAATAATTTATTTGTAGTTATTCACTCACTTTTTTTATTCAGTTCTGACACCTCTCCCAAATGTCTGAAGTCATAGAATTCTTTCTGCAGAGCTGGCTTCTCCTAGTCCTGCTGTAGAAGGTACAATTTGATAAGAATCTTCTTAAAAGTTCAAATAATTGGATGTGAGATGTTGAATCTCAATAACTTGAAAAACAGACAAGTTATTCTCAGGAGGATCAATAAGAACAAAAAGGGGTATAAAGTTGTGATGCAGTTCCAGAGAGAGGAATCAAATGGCTCAGACACACAAGGCACTGCCCACATTAATCAACCGGAAATGGTTCCGAGAAAAGACTTCACACTTCTCATAAAAAGGTTGAAGTAGTTCAGAAAAAGCTTTAAGATAATACTTAGAGGTTGGTTGAACTCCCCGCTGGGCAGAAAACAGCCAGATGTAAAAGTTTCCTAAAACAAAGAGATAAAAGAAAACAGGCAGAAAGATTCCTTTACCCAACTAACCGCCTCCAGGAATTTAGTAACTAAACTGTTTTATGAATAGGTAGATATAAGATGAGGGCTTTACAGTAAGTTAAATCTCTTGGGTGAACTACTGAAATTAAGAAATATTAGTTCAAAGTTTGAAAAAATATAATTTGAGCTATATGGAAATGCTCTAAGGAGTAGGATAGTAGTTCATGCTCTTTAAATTCCAAGATAGCAAGAATCTGTTCCTGAATCAATACATATCTTGTTTCTTCTTAACCATATTTTGAAATTCATGGACACTAAAATGAAAAAAAAAAAAAATACCACCTGATTTCATAACAGTAAAGGAACAAAAGATAAATGATTGAAGTTTCTAAATTGAATGATCCATTTATTTTAAAAAATCCAGACTTGGAACCACCAGGGAATATAAAATAACAGACTATTTTAATGTAGATGACTAAAGACAGACAGATATAAGAAATAATTTTGTGATTCTCAAGGGGATCTTATGTCTGTCTCCACTGCATAAAGTGTACAATAATGCACTTTTTTGCCAAAGTTGTAACGTCCTGTTGTTTAAAAAGTTGAAAGAAAATTTACATTTGGTATCATAATGGAATGTCATATCATCTGAGAGAGTGAGATATAATTAATTCTAGGGATTAATATATATCAGCTGTTTAGGAAAAAATGAACCAAATATGTGGCAGATGCCCTATAAGTTATTATTTATGCTCTGAACCTACATTCATAGCATAGAATTTAAAGGCATTCTTATATTCCTCTACGCTGATCCTGCAGGTATATTTTAATGGTGTAAATTTAATTCTCTAATTTAATCGATTTAAAAATGTGGGTATGTCAGGAATATTCAGTAAATGACATCACTGTATCACTGTATCTGCTTCCTGGTAGATCATCAATTTGTTCAAGCAGGCACCAGTAACATCTCAATACATCCTGTCATATGCGAGATAGCCCAAGAGCATCTGCCCGCTCCAGGAACATAAAAAGCCTCAAACCATTCCAGTAAATGACATATTAAGAAATTTGCCAGTAAAATTTTAGTACCTTTTTCCCTTCTTTTGGGTCATACCTGACGATGCTCAGAGATTACTCATGGTTCTGAACTCAGGAATTACTCCTGGAAGTGCTAGGGTCCCTAGGGATGCTGAATATCAAACTCAGGTCCTACTCATGCAAAACAAGCTCCCAACCTGCTGTACTATTGCTCTGGTCACATTGCTATTGTCTGTTTAAGAAACCGTTACTATTAAGTAAGTGTTACTATTAATTAACTGTGACATCTGCACTCATATAGCAAGTTTTAATCATATTTTTTTTTGGTCACACCCTGTTGCAGGACTCCTCTAAGAGCCCCTTTCTCTACCCTATGGAAGTTTTTCCAGGTTGATCTTGACTCAAGACATTAGCATATAAAAAAACATTGGGTGAGGTGCTGGGAGAAATTACCTGAGGGCATTTGACCCTGCCAGGAGAAGTTTACATTTGGTTTGCAGTTCCTCCCAGCTCTGCTGGGAGGCTTTGAATTTTCATGTCTAGATAGCCCAGCCCAGAATGGGCTGGGCTGGGGAGTTTGGGCTGATTTCTGGCTATAAAATAAGCTGCAAGAAGAAAGAAGTCTCTCTTTTTTCCCCTTTTGCCATTTCGGCTTCCCTTGGCGTTTTGCTTTTCCCGTCCTCTCCATTCTCTGTTGGGCCTCAACACATGGTGGCAGCCATCTTGGCCTGCACCTGGCTGGGGCCTAGCTGGGAACGCAGAGTCTGGAGGTTTCCCTGCTCTTGGATTGTATATTGGAACGTGTAATAGTAAAGCCCTTTTTAAAACTGCATCGGATTCCTGAGTTTTCATCCATTCCTCGCCGGCTTCGGAGGTAGAAGGGAACTCTCTTCCCGCACTGTTGGGGACCCCGGCAGAGCTCCCCCAACAACACCCGGTGATGCTCAGGGGTTACTCCTGGCAGTGCTTGGAGGATCTTATGGGATAATGGGGATCTAACCGATCATCTGCTTGCAAGTCAAATGCCCTACCTGCTGTGCTATCGCTCCAGCCCCCTTACCTTATATTCTTTTCGGAGGTTCATCAATAAATGCTGGATTTAGAGGTGACTACAAAAGTATGCCACCCGCATGGAAGCTTGGCAAACTACCCGTGCCGTATCTGATATGCCAAATACCAATAACATTTAAAGACTTCATTCCCATGACCTGATGGAATGGTTTGAGGCTCTTTATGCTCCTGGAGCAAGCAGATGCCCTTGGGCTCTACTAGCATGAGACAGGACATAAGGATATGTTACTGGTGCCCACTTTAGCTAATCGATGATGAACGGGAAGACAGTGATACAGTGATACAGTGATTAAACATGTTAGGTTGAATTGTGATGTTTTAAGTTAATGTAAAACATAATGAAGCAGTATGGAATTACTGCTTGGAACTATACCAAAACAATTAATGGCTTAGGTATAGTTTTTCTTATTTAGAATACCTCATTTAAACTCTCACAATAATTTCTTCAGGACTCACAGACATAGGGCAGAACTGCTACTGGTTCTCCCTGTGCCCAGCCACTCATGAGATGCCCGGGAGGGATGGTGGGTTCTAGCCCTGGCCCGCCAACCCAGCAGAGCCTCACAACAAGTCAGATGACCCCCACTCCAAGAGGGCCTCCATTTTCCACATCTTGACTTCCCCCTCATCAGAACTCCACCCAGCAGACCAGCCTATCACAGCCTAGCTCATAGAGATCCACTCTGCAGCAGTCTTTTTTTTAAATCTGGCCTAGGTATGCTGATCCAGATACTTAACAGACATGGGGCAGAGCTGCTACTGGATCTCCCTGTGCCCAGCCGCTCACAAGGCACCCAGAAGGGATGGCAGATTCTAGCCCTGGCCCGCCACCCCAGCAGAGCCTTGCAACAAGCCAGATGACCTCCCACTGCATGAGGGCCTCCATTTTCCACATCCAGACTTCCCCTTGTCAGAACTTCACCCAGCAGACCAGCCTATGATGGCCCGGCTCATCAATTACTTGATCACTTGATCAGTTGAATCCCGTTATTCATCGATTTGCCCAAGTGGGAACCAGTAACATTTTCATTGGACCCTATCACGTGCCAATGTAGCCCAATGGCATCTGGTTGATTCAGGAATATGAAGAGTCTCTAACCATTCCTTCAGGGTCTTGACAAGGAAGTCTGACCATCTTGTAGGTGGGAAGCCACGTGATCTTTTGACATCCAGAGGGATCCAGTCTGTAATGGCTCTAGTCCAGTGGTTGTTCTCCAAATCGCATTACATGTCCAACCCATCTGATTTTCGATGCCTTGGAAAATGAGACAGGCTCATCATTAAATGCTGGATTTAGAGATGACTACAAGAGTATGCTACCCACACAGCAGAGCCTGGCAAGCTACCCATGTCGTATTGATATGCCAAATACCAGTAACAATTATAGACCTCATTCCCATGACCTGATGGAATGGTTTGAGGCTCTTTATGTTCCTGGAGCATGCAGCTGCCCTTGGGCTCTACTTGCATGAGACAGGACATATGGAGATGTTACTGGTGCCCGCTCGAGCAAATCGATGATGAATGGGAAGACAGTTATACAATGATACAGTGAATTTCTTCAGAGCCTAAGTTAGCTATACACTCATTAAGCTGTACTACCACTCTGGTCACAGTACTATTGTTTCGTTTAAGAAACTGTTACTCTTTATTTTGTGTTGAACCTTGAAGTAAGAAAGTTAACTTCATAAACATTGAGAAAAATCAGCAGTTCTCCACCATTGAGCAAATGATATAAAAGTAAATAATAGCATGCATTTTGTAATAGAGATTTGCTACAGTCTAAAATCAACCAAACCCTGACATATGACCCTAAGTATAAATGGTCTTAGCATCCTTATTTTGAAAGGAGGAACATTATAGACATTCTTGCACATTGCTAAATCAATGAATGGTAGAATTATCTCATTGAGCTGTAATTAAATTGTTGTCAACCAAAATGGCAATAATATTTATAAAGGGACTTAACAGTCCCTCGCTTTTACTCCACATGTGTAATTAACTATAAGGTAAGATGTAAGTGTAAAAATTGATAAGATTAATTTTTTGAAAGCAAAAATATATTATACGCATTTTAATAGGAGTATTAAAATTATGAACAATTCATATGAAAGTCATTTGGTCACTAGTATTATTAGATAGGCTTACATAATTTACGGTTACATACATGCTGAATACTTTAAGTTCAAAATTGCTGTTACTAATATGTAGAAATAAAATGTTGGGCCAATAGCACAGCCGGTAAGGCATTTGCCTTGCATGTAGCCGACCTGGGTTCTAATCACCGCATCCCATATGGTCCCCCGAGCCGCTGGGAGTAAATCCTGAGTGTAGAGCAGGAGTAACCCCTGAGCATTGCCAGGTGTGACCAAAAAAAAAAAAAAAAGAAAGAAAATGTTTATTTTTTTATCACGTTTATAATCCCTTGTCAGAAATTGTAAAAAATTTTCTGTGAAATTTAGGATTTAGTTGTACAAAATGAGCTATATATTTTAAATTATTTTGCTTTTAAACATGTTAGGTTGAATTGTGATGTTATACGTTAATGTAAATCATAATCATAAAGAAGCAATACGGAATCAATAATAATGGTTTAGACATAGTTTTTCTTATTAAGAATACCTCATTTAAATTCTCACAATAATTTCTCCAGAGCATACCATAGCTATGCACTCATTAAATAAATTGCATGTTTCTTAATAGTTTTTAATATAGTTTAGATGGATCATAATACTACATTAACTATCATTCAATTATCATATTCCTCATAGAATAGTTATTTTCATTTCTATCCTAAATTGAATGCTATTAATCTATTCATTTAGAAGCTCTATAAATATTGTTCATTGTCCTTTAAATACCCATTACATGTACACATTATGATTTGATTATTTATAAAAGCCACTGAAACATTGAATCCAATGAAAAACTAATTTTATTAGAGCAAAAATAATACGTTTTCCAATTTGCCTCATAAATTTTACACTTATAGAAATAGTGAAAAAGGTGTGTTGAGTTGAAAGAGTTCAAATGAGTAGTCTGTGGGTAAATCCTATGATCATAGTCCATTTGTGCATTTGTAAGCTTAATGGATCCATGCTCTCTTCTGTTTCTTTTCCTTCTTCCCCTATCTCTTTCTTTCGCCTCTCACTCCCTTCCGTTTAATCTTTCTACCTGTTGATCACCTACCAATCCACTTTTATATGTACATTTGTCTGGAAATAATTACAGCATTCAAAATAATTATTTCAGTGAATAAGTAAAATTGCTTTTCAATTTAACATAAAATATTTATGGAAGTCACTATTTATCTGTTAATTAAGGAAAAAGATTACTGCATATTATTATTATTATTATTATTATTATTTCATGATTAGTTTTTGCTCTTTGGGTCACACCCACAATGATCAGGTGTTACTCTTAGCTCTGCACTCAGGAATTACTCCTGACCATACTCAGGGAACCAGTTGAGATGCTGAGGATCCAACTGGGGTTGGCCTCTTGAAAGGCAAATGCCCTACCTGCCTTACTATTGCTCTGGCCCCATATTGCATATTATTTTAAAAAATAGTGATACAGCAGGAGCTAAGGAGGAAAGCACCAGGTAGATAATCCAACCAATGAATTAGGTAGCCAATCAAAATATAGAAGGGGAAACCTGGGGCTGGAATTTGGCAATAAATAAAAGGCAACCCTAGGCCCCTTCTCAGAAGAGCTCTCTCTCTCCTCTCTCTGGCCAGCTGCTCCCAACCAGCTTCCTCCTCTCTCCTTTGATCAGATAGGGCAGCATGCCCATGTACAGGGCCCAGTATGATAGGCTATGGAAGGTCAGGCAAGGACAGATACAGGTATGAGCCAGGCTCAGAGGCTCAGAGGTCCAGATTAAGGTAGGGCTTGGATACTACCTTAAGTCTCGACAGTGTCAGGACAGAAGTTCTCTTCTACCTCCATGGACGCTGGGGAACATATGAAAACTCACAAGTCCGGTGCAGTTCCAAAAGGCTTTTAGTAGTACAAAGGCTCTTCCACAGCACTCCAATATAATGAACAAACTCTAGCTCTGTTCGAACTTAGACCATACAAAAGAGCCTAAGTCTCCTAACAAAGAGAGAGGATCTCACCCGAGATGAGTCCTACCTAGAAGAAGGAGCAAAAGTCCAAAGAGCAAAAAGCCGAAAGCCAAAAGCTGTAGGAGCCAAAAAGCCAAAGCGAAAAGGTCCAAGGGGCCTCAAGTTAGTCCCCTTATATAAACCAAAGTAATCTGATTGTGACAGGGAGGTTCATGTCAACAAAAAACCCTAAATAGAGTGTAGAAGAGCAGTGCCACACCCTATTGCAGGTATAAACAAAGATTACTCCAAGGACTAATCCCGAGATTATCTCTTATGTAAGACACTGAAGAGAGAAGGCTGATATAAAGTAATACATCTTAATTTCATGGGCTTCATGTAATTCATCTAGATTCATGCATGTAATCTAGATGGTACCCACACGTTCCTTCTTATTACCTGCACCAGGGAGATTCTGAGTATCTTGTTCTCCTGTACTGAAAGGGTCACACTCCCCTGCTTAGAGCAAACTAGCATGATACTTCCTAGAGTCTTCCTATAGTCTCAACGTAGCCAGGGTAGTAGTCTCCTGGTAAATTCTAACTGTCCCACGCTGGGTGCAGTGGGTATAAAGAGGAGCTGTGCCCTATCTAGAAAACATAGAAGTCTTAGTAGATACATAAGTCAGAAGTTATTCAATCAAGGTGACTTCTGTAATTGCCACACCTTCTAGCAGTGTTTACATAGAAGAGAAATCTCATTAGAATGAACCTTGACTTAAGTAGATTAAGCTGTGAGTGGGAAAAACAACAAAGTTCCCAGATTAACTAGATCTGTCATCCAACACCCAGGATATAACAGGTTCAGGCAGGGCACAGATGCCCAGGAAATGGCAAGCTACTGAGCACAGGAGTCTCACCCAGGTGTATAGGGAAGAGGCTGGAGACTAAGGAAAGCCACCGGGACAGGGCTACAGGGACCTCTGGGGTACAGACGGGAGGCCCAGCAGCTGGCACTGAGAGAGCAGCACAGGAACAGGACCGGGCCATCATTCATGCGATGTGAATAGACTGTGTGTGACAGGTTCAGGAATTTATTCATGGGTAGCAGAGAGGCTAGACATTTGGGGAAGGGACCTGGAAACTTCTGTACATTAAACTAACTTGAACCTTATGAGTTTTGTATGTAATTCTTTAATACAATCCTCAAGAACCCACTAGCACAGGCGAATCCACTTTCACATTAAAAATATCAGGACATGTTCTTTTCCAAGGTTCACTGCATGTTATTTATAAGACATAGTAGAGTATCACTTGTATCACTTGTCTTCCCACTGTTCATGGATTTGCTCCAGCGGGCACCAGTAAAATCTCCATATGTCCACAAGCAAGTGTAGCCCAAGGGTATCTGCTTGCTCCAGAGACAGGAAGAGCCTCAAATTATCCTTCAGGTCATAGGAATGAGGTCCATAATTGTTACTGGTTTTTGGCATATCAAATACAACATGGGTAGCTTTCCAGGCTCTGCTGTGTAGGTGGTATACTCTCAGTAGAAGGCTCTCATCTTGAGCATTTAGAGATGACACTTAAAGGAGAAAGATCAGGTTTTCTTTTGGGTGGTGCTCTGAGGAACTGTGGAGTCTGGATGTTGAGAATGACTGACCTCATGATGTGAGGGATGCTCTGGCGTTTTGCTAAGCTTACGGGGATGACGGGTAGAGGGACGGGATCGATAGCACAGCGGGTAGGGGATACAATTGCCTTGCAGGCAGGAAGGAAACTGGGAACATTGGTGGTGGGAAGTGTACATTGGTGAACGGACCAGTGTTGAAACATTGTATGACTGAAACTCAAGGAACATTGTATGTCTGCGGCTGTACAACAGTCTTAGATAGTACTAGATTTCAGGATCAGGTCCTTCCCAGGATCTTTCTTTCTTTCTTTCTTTTTTTTTTTTTTTTGCTTTTTTGGGTCACACCTGGCAATGCTCAGGGGTTTCTCCTGGCTCTGCACTCAGGAATTACTCCTGGCGGTGCTCGGGGACCATGTGGGATGCCGGGATCAAACCTGAGCCGGCATGAGCCTGCCGCATGCAAGGCAAACGCCCTACCCACTGGCCATCGCTCCGCCCCCAGGATCTTTCAAATAAGTAAATAAATAATCAAATAAACAAGTAAATAAGTAAGTTAGTTAATTGATTGATTAAAACAGGAAAAATCAGGGACCAGAGAATTAGTAATCCCTAGACAGGCTGATCTTGGGTTCAATTTCCAAAACTGCGTATGATTCTCTAAGCCAGGAGTCTCTCATGAACAATTCCAGGTATGGCCCAAAACAAAAAATTAAAAAA
>JAJIBD010006324.1:0-43535 GCA_021461705.1 Cryptotis parvus | reverse complement strand
AAATACTGGAAGATGCAGCAGAAGCTGGGAAAAGCATTTGCACCGCCGCCTGTCCTTCGCCAACTATAAGACCAAGATGACTGCCCTCCAACGCCCTGATGGATCTATCACCTCTTCCAGAAAGGCAATGGAGATTATCCATGACTTTTACTCAGATCTCTTTGATAGCCACATTCACCTGCCCACATACCAAATTCCACAGGATGGATATGTCATTCCCAACATTCTCCCTTCTGAAATCCGACATGCCATTTCATCCATAAACAAGAGAACAGCACCAGGCCCAGGCAAAGTCAGACCTGAACACCTGAAGAATCTGCCGTCAGTACTCATCAATACACTAGCTGGGCTCTTCACACGCTACCTGTCCAAATGCAAGGTGCCCTCCCAATGGAAAACCAGCAGGACAGTTCTACTGTTCAAGAAGGGAGACATTCACGACATCGGCAACTATCGCCCCCATCTGCCTGTTGTCCATCATCTACAAGCTGTTTACACGAGTCATCCTGAACAGGATTGGCAGAACACTAGATGAAGGACAACCATGCGAGCAAGCTGGCTTCCGGAAAGGATTCAGCACAATCGACCATATCCACACAGTAACCAAGCTCATTGAGGTTTGTAGGGAGTACAAGATGCCGCTCTGTCTCACGTTCATTGATTTCAAGAAAGCTTTTGATTCTGTGGAGACTGAAGCAGTCATCGAAGCCCTAGCCAAATAGGGTGTTCAAACCCAATACATCAAGATCCTTCATGAGCTGTATTATGGATTCACCACCAGGATCTCACCATTCTACAAGGAAGTGATCATTGATGTCAAAAGAGGGGGTTCGACAGGGTCATACCATTTCACCAAAACTCTTCAGCGCCACCCTCGAGAACATCATGTGACAATTAGAATGGGAAGGAATGGGAGTGAAGATAGATGGTCGGCAACTACACCACCTCCGCTTCGCTGATGACATCATTCTAATAACACCAAACATTAGCCAAGCGGCACAAATGCTGGCTGACTTCGACCAAGAATGTGGAAAGATAGGTCTACAGCTGAATCTAAAGAAAACTATGTTTATGAAAAATGAACTAGTTCCAGAGGACCCATTCACTCTCAGTGGAACAAACATCTCTGAATGCAGCAGTTATGTGTACCTAGGTCGAAGTCAACATGATGAACAACCTAAAACCTGAGCTGCGCAGGAGGAAGAGAGTGGCATGGAACACCTTCAGGGCATGGAAGAAGTAGCTAAAAGAACCTCCCGGCTCTGGGCACATCTCTTTGACTTCACCGTTCTCCCTGCGTTAACATATGCCTCCAGAGACCTGGGCCCTACGAAAGCAGGATGAGAATGCTATTCAGGTCTCCCAGAGAGGAATCGAAAGAGCTATGCTTGGAATATCACGCCTCACTCAAGTGAGAGAAGGAATCCGGAGCTCCGACCTCTGTCGCTATTCCAGAATCAGGGATGCTGTCTCGTTTGCCAAGGCATCGAAAATCAGATGGGCTGGACATGTAATGCGATTTGGAGATGACCGCTGGACTAGAGCCGTTACCGACTGGATCCCACGGGATGTCAAAAGATCACGTGGCCGCCCACCTACAAGATTGTCAGACTTCCTTGTCAAGACCCTGAAGGGAATGGTTTGAGGCTCTTCATATTCCTGAATCAACCAGATGCCATTGGGCTACATTGGCACGTGATAGGGTCCAATGGAAATGTTACTGGCGCCGGTCTCGAGCAAATCGATGAATAACGGGATTCAAGTGATCAAGTGATCTTTAAATTAATCATTTCCCCCTGTGAATCAAGATGGAATTTTTGTTTCAATTTTTAGGCCATACAGGCTGTTCTAGATCTTGCTTCTTGCTCTGAGGTCAGGGATCATTCCTGACAGGTCTTGAGGGACCATATCAGATGCCATGGATGGTACCTGGATCACCCATATTCAAGGCTCAGTGCTCTCAAACAAATTTTCCTTAGACCTTAACACCTTTCAAACTCCTTAGAGTGACCATTGCTTCTTTTCCTGATTGTTTTATCTTCATGCTAGATTATTTGCAGATTGCTTATAGGGTGCTCTGCTTCTGATATTCTTCTCCAATTTCTTCTATATTGCTCTATTCCTTACAAATTCGGATTACACCGAAATTTCATCCACTGGCTTCTTTTACATTAGAGTTTGGGCATAACCTGAAGTTGAAAGCATTTTTTTTTTTTTTTTTTTGTGATCGTATACTTTTCCTCCTGTGAAAGTGTCTTTGGCTTTCTAGTCTCAAAAGGTTTGCCCTAGACTATTTTAACCAGGCGAGGTGTCTGCACACTCTGCTTAGGTTATTTCCTCCTCTCCCTCTGCGTGTGCTACCTTTTTTACTTGTCAGCCACCTCCCAAGTCCATCTACAGTTTCTTCTGCCGAAAAATGAAAGAACGAAGGGGAGAAACCAAGATTCATTCAGAGATGTTGAAGAGACAAGAAGAAATTGCACTGCAAACACCGTGTTTTGGTTAGTTTACTGGCCCACATTAAAGACTGAATGTTAAGTGGGGAGGCCTGGCAAGATCATTAGTTCACGATTAGTTGGGGATAAAACCCGACGAGGTGATGAAAATCTGTGTTCGCACGCACCGTAGTTGCTAGTGTCCTGGAACGGGACTAGTAGAAACAGGAGAGAAAACCTCTAGAGCTACACAGGCCCAACTGCTGCAGCTCGGGAGGCTCTCCCGACTCTGCGACCGCAGCCTGGAGCCAGAAACTCCGCCCGGTACCCGGCACGCCTTTGACAGACATGCACCTTTTGCAATCATCTTCCAGTTCACTATAAACACTCTTTACGCCTCCCGCCTATTCTTCCATAACTCCAACCCAATCAGAGGAATGGGCGGGATCGTCCTCCAGTGGATTCCAATTTTTTTTTTTAAAGGATAGACTCCGTGCCGCGTTTCGGGCTAAGGAAAAACACCGCCAGACCTAGGGGTGGAGCCTCTGCGATGGGCACCGAGGTCAGCCAATGGAGCTCCCTTACCGCGCCAAGGCCCGGCGCCAAGGTGGGCGGGGCGCTGTCGGGGGCCTGGCCAATGGCGGCAGGGCGGACGGAGCTTGAGCCGCCGTGGGTAGGGTTAGTGTGAGAGGTGCGGCGGGGGAGGTAATGATGGTGGCGGAGGAGGAAGGCGGGGGAGGGGGTGCTGGGCGCTGAGCGGCGGCTCTGGCAGGGTTTTCTAGGGTGGGGGGGACGGTCGCGGGGCAGTTCCGTCCGGGAGGGGCGGGCGTGAGGCGTGCCGGCCGCCCGAGGGGCTGCAGACCCCGGCTCCCGCGAGCGCCGCGGCTGGCTCGTCTGTTCCATGTGGCTCCGGCGGGGATGGAGGACTCGGTGGCGGCGGCGGCTGCTGCTGCGGCGGCGATGGAGGAGCGGCTCTGAGGAGGGAACGGGGCCAGACTCAGCCCGACAGCGGGACTGGAGGTGTGAGGGAGGGGGCGGGAGTGGACGTGCGGCGGGGCCGGGCACCGGGCTGGGGTCTGCTGGCATCGCCTGGATGACAGGGGACTGTGGGCGAGCCACCGCCTGCCTCCGCTGGGGGCAGGGGTCTGGGCTCTGTGCGGGAGGCTGGAGGCGCCGGCGGACTGACTGTTCCTCGAGGATGGGGAGGAGGCACCGCACCCCTCACTGTGCACTTAGCCCTGCAGGTCATTGCTTCTCGCCCGGGCTAGAGTTTCCATTTCCCTGGGTTTGGCAGCGAAGGTGAAGGAGAACCTGCCTAAAGTGGCCTGCAGCACGGACATTGCCCTCCCCTACCTGGAGATTTCCTTCCACTCCGTTCCCCATTTATTTCCCTTTCCGAGTGAACAACAGCATTCCACCCCCAATTTGTTCCAGCACATATTCTGTGACTTCAGGCTATTAATTATCGGCCGAGAAAGCAAAGTTCAAATAAAATGCTCCCTCCGCCCCTCACAGTGCCGGTGGACATTAAGCAGCATCCCTAGACTTTCCCGCTCTGCTCGCCCTTCAGTGATGCTGGAAGGGGAGGGATGCAGGAGGCTGGGAGAGCCCCGACTTTCGCGTCGGAATTGTTGATTGCCGGAGGCGTGCAGGTAGTCTGCTTGGCCTGGGTGACTGACAATTTCTTTCTCCGTGCCTTGCATCCTTTTGCTGTTACTGGCTTTTGAGGTTGGTGTTTTGTTTCATTGTTTCAATAACACGCTGAGAGCCGCTCGGGTTGTCCTTTGCAGTGTTATCTAACATGGGTGATTAGTCACTTCTCACGCTTTTCTTCTCATTTTTTTTTCTCTTTGTTTTGCTTTTTCAGTCCTCCAGAATACACATCATAGAGCCCCTGCGGTGGAATGGTGATGTCTCCATGAGGGAATCTCCTCTAACTCATCCTGTCATGTATATCATAGTGTTCTTCACTGGGCCATTCATCTACGATGGGATTTACCCTGTGAGACAGGGAGAAGACTAATGGACCCCAAACATTTCAAGTTGTAGTTGAGTTTTTTTTTTAAAGTACAGACATTCATGCAAAGCTGCTTTGCCTTGGACCCTCTGCTTTGTTAAAGCTGCTGCGTTGCTAACCTATAATTGTCCACGTGTATATTGACTGATCATCATGGCTTCAGTTTGGAAGAGACTGCAGCGTGTTGGGAAACATGCATCCAAGTTCCAGTTTGTGGCCTCCTACCAGGAGTTGATGGTGGAGTGTACCAAGAAATGGTAAGATGTGCCTGGTGTGGTTTGTTGTGTTGTGGCCTTATCTACCTCATCTGACAGCAGCTTTACCTGGCTGTAGTACTGACTGGTGTGTAGAAGCTGGGCGGGTGCAGATTACTCTAACAAGTAGTGTAGTGTTCACTGTTGCTGCTGGTACTGTCCCTGAGGGTTTTAATTACTTTTCTTCAGTGTGGCTCAGAGACTGTAATTGTAAGATCAGTCAACTTGGTCTTTAGGTTTTCATGATTGGTGTAGAGTACCTTGGATTTTGGTAATTTTAAGGAGAGAGAAAATATAATATTGAAATACAAAAATGCTTTGATTTGATTTAGTACAGAAAGCTATATCTTTTGGAGCGTGGTAATTATTTATGTTGTGGTTTTGATGTTGCATTTTTGTTTGCTTAAAATAAAGGACTTTTTACTGTATGAATAATACAATGTTAGTCCATACAACCTTAGAAATTTTGTAATAATGCTTAGTCAGGCATCTGTGTTTTATTTTAATTGCCTAATGGGATACATTTCTTGGCCACTATAAGGAAGCAAATTAGTAGTGCTGGTCTATGATTTGCTTCTTTCCACTTGAACAAAGTAAATTTAGGACTTTCTTTTTCACTGTCTTGAATGATAAACAAGGATTCTTTTAGTGAGAACGAAAAAGTTGATCTCAAGCAAATGGACTTTTAAATTTTGATTTATTGCAGTGATTAAGAAGTATTACTGCAAAAAATGAGCCCATTTCATTGCCTGCAGGACTATAATCTCATGTCTATATTAGCTATTAACTTTTAGCATCCTTTTTTATTGATGAGAAAGTAACTCTTGATGCATATTAGAATATTTATGTGGAAACATTTCTGATTGCTAATAGTATTACAATTTAAGAAATGATATTCTGATTACCTACTAATTGCTGTGCAATATAACTTTAGAGTTGAACATGACGTAGTCACCACCTTTAAGAGCTCATAGTTTAGTATCGACAGTTATGTAAATAAGTTTACTGTGAGAGGTATGATAATATGAGCATATGTTGTAGACATTTAATTACTCCATTATTTAGCTGTTGGGTATCTTTGGGGAACTTTTTCTTAACTTCTGTGGTTTCGTTTTCAGATTCACAAAGAAAATAATGGTACCACTTGATTGGAAGGATTATTATGAAGACTAAATTAGATGATTTTGAGAAATGCTTGTGTCAGAACTTAGTAAATGCATAATAAATGCCATTAGTACAGAAATGGCAAAAGTAGACAATGGTAAAATTCCTTGGAGATATGAAATATTGCTTCCTGGGATCTTAACTAGGTTTTGAAAGATGCATAGTAAGTGGGCTGGAAGTCATTGGAGGAAGAAGTGAAGAACAGTTAAGATTGAAGCAGCCCTGTGCAACCCTAAGCAAAATCATGCCGTTGTTAAGTAGGGTGTACTGGAAAATGAAGTAATGTAGTCTGATGTTGAAGGGGGTTAAAGTGCAAGATGAGTGGAAGTGCACTGAGATATGGTATTTGAGAGGCAGGTAAGATTCAGATCTTAGAAAAGTTATGTGCCCTTAGAATAAGCTCCGGACTTGGGCCAGAGAGAGTATATTGGGTAGGGCACTTGCCTTGCATATGACTGACCCGGGTTAAATCCCTAGTATTCCAAACGGTCCCCGAGTGCTGCCAGGAGTAATTCTTGAGAGCCAGGAGTAACCCCTGAGCACTGCTAGGTGTGACCCCAAAACAAAAACAAAAATAAAATACTTGGACTTTTGTGAGTAGAAGAGGCATTCGGTCTGCATATTAGAAGATCATGTGGCTACTATAATACGGACATAATGGAAAGGGTGAGTGGAGGCAGTGACTTGGAGTAGCTGTTACAGTACACAAGGTAGGGGGAAAGGCTTTGACTAAAGTAGTCAGTAGTAAGAGAATGGACGACAAAATACATAGAACTTAGTGGTCAGTTTAATTGGGGATCTGGAAAGGAAGGGAGGCAGTAAAGTCTGGGTCGAGTTTTCCAGACTTACTTGGCCTAACACCCCCTTGTCAGGGAAAAAAAAGAATCACTCATTGTCTCCCCCCACTGCAAAATACCTTCTTCATGTGAGCAAATAAAAAGTGCCTCCTGGTACCCCAGTTTCAGGGAGGCTACTACAGCATTCCTCCTGCCCCTCATTTTAGTGACTCCTTTTTCCCTCCCCAGGATGCATCATCCACTTTGGGGAACAGGTCTTAGTTGACATTTACAAGTTTGTGACTTGGTAGGCATGTGACCAAACTAAGCAATTGTTATCGTGAAAAATCTTGATAACAGGCACTCCTCACTTTTCAAAAAGTAATAAAATATTTCTTTGTAGTTGTACTGAAAGCATAATTTTAAGATGATTAAGTTTGAATGAATGTTTTTCCTTAAGGGAAGTAGAACACATCAGGTTAATTTTTTAGTCATAAAATCAATTTCTTGGGGCCGGAGCAATAGTACAGAGGGTAGGGCACTTGCATGTGTCCAATCCGGCTTTGATCTCCGGCATCCTATATGGTTCTCTGAGCACCACCAGGAGAAATTCCTGAGTGCAGAGCCAGGAGTTACTTCTGGGCATCGCTGGGTGTGACCCCAAAGCAAATATCAATCAATCAATCAATCAATCAATCAATCAATCAATCAATCAATCAAATCAGTTTCTTTCCCACAGATTGCAGCAATATGAGGTTTTGTCCCCCCCTCCCCCTTTGAGAAGTGTTCCTAAGTCTTCTCAAGGTTAGAACAAGAAGGAAAATTTAATTTGATCAGAGTTGAATAGATGGCTTGATTATTTTCAGCCTTGGACATTATGCCAAACCTATTAAATTAGATTCTTATGGTAGGATCTAGCCTTAACACAACAAGTATTTGGATGGTCTAGAACTGTCAGAGATATAGTTCTAAATATTTTAATTTTGTGGGGTGGGTTCTGTGGGTCCTGCACTTTAAAAAAAGTTTAAAGCTCATCAAATAACTATACCCAGAAAGTAGAGTAACATACTTGCTTTATGTACTGGCATTTTCCTCTTTTGTAACAGTAGAGCTTTAGATTTTATGTAAACATGTAAAATTTTTATCAGCACTTTCAATACTTATATTATTTTGCTTAGGATTTTTTTTTTAGCTTAGTCCCACCCCATTTATATTTGTATCTTATACTTCTCTGTTTCTCTGTCACCCTATCTCTGAATCTGTCTCTCTCCTTTATTCTTCATTTGATCCTTGCCTTTAGGATTTCTTAAATTAGTAGGTATGTGTATGTTGAATCACAATCTATTTAAAGGACATAGGAGTAAAAATAGACATGGCCACATTGTAAGATTTATTTTTTTAAACCTGCTATGTTTATTATTTTGAGACAATGAAAGAAAAAAAGGGAGGGAGGAAACTTGCAATATGTCAATAAAATAAATAAATGGAAAGTCATCAGTATTATCATTGAAGTTAAATCCCAAGTATATAAAAAATAAATTGCTAGTATAAAGAGGATAAGAAAATAGATATGATCTAAATTAGAAAATAGAGAATAAAACTCTTTTTTTTTCTTTTTTTGGGCAATGCTCAGGGGTTCGTCCTAACTCTTCACTCAGGAGTTACTCCTGGCAGTGCTCAGGGAACCATTTGTGATGTGGATTGAACCTGGGTAGGCTGCATGCAAGGCAAGCTCCCTACCTGCTGTGCTGTCGCAGTGCCCCATATTCTTTTAAAAAGGAACAGCATTCTTTTAGAATTGGGTCTTTGGAGGAAACCTCTGTATTTGGGTGCCATTGCCTTCGCAACTTTGCTACTCAAAGTGTTTTCTGAGAAGTGGGGGAGCATTTGTAGCGCCTGGGCACCTCTGAGAATGCCTCCCGGAGGCTCTGCCCTACACCTGCTGAATCAGAATTAGCATTTTCATAAGATCCACAATATAATTATTTATATTTAAGAAACTTTAATAAAACAGTATTTTTAACCTTACCAAGTGTCCGTATATGATTTTAGTATTCAAAATACACTTTGATATGAATTTGAAACTCAAGGATATGAGGATGGCATTCAGGAAGGCCTGGTTTGTTGATGACGAGGTAATGGGAATCAGGATTCTGAAAAAAAATCTCACTATTTTTGTGATCAAGAGGAGTAGAATTGTTTCCCCACTTTTTTTGGGGGGGGTGTCATGCATTGGTTATAAACCTCAGCCTGACATAATTGGATATAGTAGAGCTTTAAAGAAACTCATACTTTAGAGAATAAGTTTGCTCTCAAAAATTTTATCCTTGATAAAAGAATTTTGTATAGATTAGAGGGTTTGAGGTTTCTAATTTATCAGACTTTTTTTTTGTTTGTTTCTGTCATCTCATAATATTTTGCTTTTGCCCTAATTCAGTGTGAGTTTCCTTAGTGCAACAGTGTACACTTCCTGATTCTTTCATGGTCCAGTGGTTCAAGAACTTATTTCAGGAGCAAAATTCAGAACAACCTTTTACTTATTTTTAATTTTTGTTTAGGTCCTGTGATGTATAATGCTGTTAAAAGAGAGATTTATGCATGCAGTTCCAATACTATGGGGCCAGACTGATAGTACAGCAGGTCTGGTGCTTGCCTTGCATGCTGCTGACCCAGGTTTGCTCCCAAAAATCCCGTATGGTTGTTCCGAGCCTGACAGTGGTGATTCCTTAGTGCAGAGCCAGGAGTTACTCCTGAGCATCACCAGGTGTGGCTCCAAAATAAAACCCCAAACAATAAATTTATTGCACCCACTGCCAGAGTGTTTGCATCCCTCTAATGTCTAAAGGTCCCTTCCTAACACCTGCTCTTAGCAAACTCAGTTCAGAACTGCTTTTAACCAGGGAGTGACGAGACAAAAAGTGGCTCAGTTTGTAGATTGTATTTTTAACTACATTGGTATAGAAGATATCCTATGGCATTTTTAAAGATTAAGAAGACTAAAAATTGTGGCTTGGAATAATTCATTTTATGCAGGTGGATTAGGAATAAAATTAGGAGGTGTTTTCCAGAAATCAAGTTCAAAATATATCAGGAACAGTGTGTTTAGCTGTCAGATACTGTTGAAAGGTTGAGCAAGATGATCATTGGATTTGGCAAGAATGAAAATGCTGATGACCTTGAGAAATGGTTTCAGTGGAGTGGTAAGGATGGAAAAGTGATGAGATAGAGTTGTTAGAACAGATATTCCCCACGTATTTTTTGACCTACTGCCTCCATTTCAGGAGAAAACAATCATCCAATATCCCCTGGAAATCTGCTTTCTTTAAATGTACACACAACCCCTCCGCCTATACCAGTTACACCTAAGGTTATTATTGCCTCTCCTGGATCATTCCTGTAGTGAAGGGTGGTTTCGCCATTTTTGGACAGCACTGATTTTGAAGGAAAGGAAGTGGATCCAGTGAATACAGTGAATACAGACTCTTGCGGAATTTTGCTACACTTTGGAGAGGAACTGTGCTGGAATGGGACTAGGTACATCCATTGCATGAAAGATGTAGCATGTTTGAATGCTGGTGAAAATGGTTGATAAAGGTAAAACTGATGCAATGCTGGGTCAGGAAAAAAGTCACTGAGTGAAAGAAAGGCAAGGGATCTAGAACATAAGTGGAAGGTTTGAATTTAAGTGTAAGCAGTGACAATTCATTATTTCAAGGAAGTCAGGTGCACCACATGGTTAGAGAGTGTGTGAGGATGTGGATGTATGCTTCCCAGGCTTTAGCATTCTTGGGTGTATAATATTAGAGGTCATCAGCAGAGAGGGAGATGTCAGAATTGTTAGTGAATGGAGGACAGAGGAAGTAAGATTGTCAAAAGGAAAATAAATTGACTAGTGAAGTGAAGGATTGCTGGATACTTCCAAGGACTTCTTTCATTTTGTGGTCATAAATTTAAAGTGAATGCAACTTGCAAGCTTACATATTTTGATTTGGTGGGATCAGTGCTCATCTTGATGTGTGGATAACCAGGATTGTCTATGACCAGCAACAGCTTTGTCAGGAATGTGTAACTGGGAAAGAGGAACAGGAAATTCATGTATTTATTTTTGGTTTTGGGTCATATCCAGTGATATCCAGGGGGTTACTCCTGGTTCTGCACTCAGGAGTTACTCTTGGCAGTTTTGTGGGGATGCTGGGATCAAAGCTGGACTGGCCAAGTGCAAGGCAAATGCCTTGGCCTCTACTATTGCTTTGGCTCCAGGAAATTTAAAGTAAATGAGCAGAAGTGGTAGAATGATACATGATGAAATATGAAATGGAAAAGGAGGAAGATAAGCACATCAAAAGTGGGGTGGTCAGTAAGAGCATGGAGGTAATGGTTTAGAGATCATAAAGAAATGGAATAGTAGTTTTAATTAGGGTACTAGAATGAATGAAAATGGGGATGGCACAGAAGTCAGAGTAAGATACTGATTTTGGAGGATTTTTTTTAATTAATTTTATATAAACGCTATGATTTACAAAGTTGTTCACAGTACAGTTGTTTCAGTTATTCGATATTCCAACACCAGTCCCACCACCAATGTGCCCTTACCACCACCAAAACCCGTTTCCCACCCACCCCCTTCCCCATGCCTGTTCTCTTAGCAGGCTAATAATGCTCATTAGAAAAGATGTCTTGGAATGGTATTGCTAAAGTTATAATCTTTTTACTGGGTTGTTAATATGCAAGTTGGACAGTCTGTGTTGTTTCACTTATGAACTTATTAAACGAAGTTGTTTAGAAAAAAACTACTCAGTTTTTTAGCAAAAATGTTCAAATTAATCTCTTATAAATGTTCAATAATCAGTCCCAAAACCACCACAATTGCAACTATGGACAACAATTATTTTGAATTGTCCCTGCCTCTGTTTGAACCTGTCCTAAGCAGATACTCAGTAATTAATTTTTTATTGTTTGTTATATGTAGTCTGGTGATACATGGTACTGACATATTTTCTTAGAAGGAGATTATTAAGGATTGTTCAATCTCCCAATGGGACAGTTGGGCTCTTGAGCTGTTTGTATTAGAAATTACTGATACGGTATGTTGTTACAGAGTAGGCATTGTGGCTACACATTTGTTATTGGGTGCCTTATACTTACATCTATAAATATAATGCAATATTGGTTTAATGTTATTCTTCAGCTTGAGATGTCGTGCTGCGCGCCCAGGAATTACAGAGATTGTAACTGAGTTATTCAACCATGGTCCCTTTGGAGATTTATAGAAGAGTCTCTGGATCATGGCTGTTGAAGAGATTACTTTGGTGCTTGAGGCAGTTCATGGGTGTCATCCCCAGACCTCCTAGGGCACATGGAGAGTGGGAGAAAGCCCCGGCTTGTCTGAGCAGTGGATTGTGGCCTGAAACATGTTGGCGATTGTGAAGAATGGGAATCTTGAGGCTGCGAGGTCTTTGTTGAGACGGTTCATGGAGGATGTTCTTAATGGTTAAGATATAAGATGATCACATTTACTTATCAGTTACAAAACAATCACAATCATCACTGTATCACTGTATCACTGTCTTCCCGTTCATCATCGATTTGTTTGAGCGGGCACCAGTAGCATCTCCATATGTCCTCTCATGCTAGTAGAGCCCAATGGCATCTGCTTGCTTCAGGAACATAAAGAGCCTCAAAAACATTCCATCAGGTCATGGGAATGAGGTCTATAATTGTTACTTGTATTTGGCATATGAAATACAACATGGGTAGCTTGCCAGGCTCTGCCATGTGGGTGACATACTCTTGTAGTCACCTCTGATCACCATCATTTATTGATGAACCGCTTGAGCCAGGCTCTTCTGTTGGCTCTTCTGCTGGGTGGAGTTCTGATGAGAGGGAAGTCCGGATGTGGAAAATGGCGGCCCTCATGGTGTGGTGGGGGGGTGTCTCCTTCTTGTGAGGCTCTGCTAGGGTGGTGGACCAGGGCTAGAACCCACCATCCCTCCTGGTACCTCGTGAGCTTCTGGGCACAGGGAGAGCTGGTAGCAGCTCTGCCCCATGTCTGTGAGTCTCTGGAGGATCAGCATACCTGGGCTGGACTTGAAAAAGCGCTGCAGGTGGGTCTCGATGATCCGGGCTGTTCTGCTCGCTAGAGTTTTGACGAGAGGGAAGTTCGGATGTGGAAAATGGCAGCCCTCATGGAGTCAGGGGAGGTCGTTTGCTTCTTGTGAGGCTCTGCTGGGGTGGCGGGCCAGGGCTAGAACCCGCCATCCCTCCCAGGTGCCTCGGTAATCACAATCATAATGTATTTTAATTAATATAGTTATATGTTGAGCATACTTAAGTCTTAGTTTTCATTTTAGTTTTCTTGGCTTTTGGGCCACACCTGGAGATGCTGAGGGCTTACTCTTGGCTCTATACCCAGGGATCACTCCATATTCTGGGTACCATATGGGGTACCAGGAATTGAACCCAGATTTGCTGTGTGTAAGGGAAGTGCTCCTGTTTCTTTAGCCTCTGATTTTATTAGATAAATTTAAATAGAATTTTTTCCTGTGTTTCAGTGAGTTATCTTCAGATACATCCATTTCTTTTCAGAAAAGGTGTGCCTTTTTAGGAACTACCTCTTTGGGCCAAAGAGATAGTATAGGGGTTCAGGTGATGTCTTGCAAGCAGCAGATGGTAGTTCCATCCAAGGAATCACATTCCACCTGAGCATTACTAGGTATAGCCCTGAAGGCCCATGACCATTGTCAGGTCTGGACCTGAAGCCTCCAGCACAGTGGGAGCTGGTGGCAGCCTGGATAATTATCAAGTAGCACTGCATCCTCAGGCCTTCACATTGAGCCATTTGGCCTCATTGGCAAGAGTCACTGGGAGGGACCTCTGGCCTCCTGAGCAACAACTGGGAGTCCCCTCTCTAATCCCTCACAATAATGAGCAAGAAACTCTAGCTAATTATTAGGATATATGAGCATGGCATTTGGTTTGGGTGGAATGGAGAGAAAGATTTATTTAAAGAGCATGGTCATGCTTTTTAGAGGCTAAGAGATAATGGGATAGATTAGCCTCAAGATGGTCTGTGAGGTTGCCAAAAATTGTGGGAGGAGAAATGGTTAAGACTGGGAATTGGGTACTAAAAAGCTTAATGAATGAGAGGAGCAGTGAGAGCAGTGATACTGAGTTTTGTTTTAAAATGTCCTGGTTACAAATTGTATTAGTGCTTGAGTACCATATTCCTTGGGTAATATGGTACTTTTTTCTTGTTGTATCATTTCAGTGATAATAAATTGATGTTACTTTGCCAGTGTTTTGTGGACTGATTTTTTTTTTTTTAAAGACTGGTATAGGAAGGAGCAGATATGACTCATTGGTATAGCCATTTACATGTGAGACTTTGGGTTTGATTACTGGTTCTACATGGTCTCCCAGATATTGCCAGGAGTGACACCAGAGCGCTAAGCTGGGAAGTGCCTCTAAGTATCACTGGGGGTGGCTTAAAACAAGAACAAAAATTAATATACTGGACATTATAGTACTTATATTGCAGTTGCTTCCACACCTGATTCAGACAGTATGCCTCCCAGACATTGGCTTGATCCAAGCCATTTGTAAACAAGTTTTGGAATTAACATGGAATATAAACATTTTAATTTATTTTTTATGTTTTTTTATGCTTGCTGTCGTTTTAAATTAGTTGAGTATTGCTACCTAGATTGTATGACCGTGCAGTTAGAAATATTTACTATTTTTGCCCTTTAAGAAAAAAAAAGTTTCATTTCTGCTCATAATCTTTGAAGATACTTGTAGCTAGTGTTGGTAGAATCTAGAGTCTACTACCTTTCTGTCTTTGCTGTGCCCAAGTTCTAAACTATTACTTTAATCTAATTGTAGTTCAACTGCATAAGTGATAGAGGGAAATGCACTGTGCCTGTTTTATTTAGCCTTATAGAAAAAGGAATAGCATTGGAGATTTTTCTCATCTGTGTATGAACAAAAATTGATCTCTTTGGTTGTATGAAAACAAAGCTTCATTTAAAATTTTATTATTATTATTATTATTATTATTATTATTATTATTATTATTATTATTGATACATGGTGGTGCTCAGGGGTTACTTCTGACTCTGCACTCAGGAATTACTTCTGGCATGCTCAGGGGACTATATAGGATGGCAGGGATTGCACTTGTGTCGACCACATGCAATGCAAAATACCTTACCTGCTGAACTATCGCCCAGCCTGATAAAGCAGTGTATAGACTTATTTTGATGATTAAATACGAGTACTATCAATAAAGTATTTAGTTAGATCGATGTCTGTCATAAGCATTTATTATTTATCTGATTATTTAAGCAGCAGCTTCTGTAGTTAGAAAAGGAGTAGAGAAACAAGAAGACTGGAAATATGCCCTGAATACTTAAAAAGTGTTAGAGAAAGATGAACTAACACAGACGGTTGAAGTTGCCTAAGAAATGGGAGTAATGAGATAGATAACATGTTAGAAGCACTGTGCTGAAATGAACTAAGTTTTCACAATATTTTAAAAAAATATTTTATTATACCACCTTTAGATATACAATTACAGATGTTCATATTTGAATTTTGGTTCTACAGTGTTCCAACACCCATCCCCTCCACCCCTGCCCTTCTCCAGTCACCAATGTCCCCACCTCCCTCCCCCTTCCCCAACCTGCCTCCATGGCAGGTTCTTTATCTCTCTCTCTCTCTCTCTCTCTCTCTCTCTCTCTCTCTCCTCTCTTGCTTCCCTCTCTTACACATTGTAGATTGTAATATATTCTAGAACAAGATTGGTTCCAGTAGTTTGATGTACCATGTCCGGACCATGAAAATGGCGTGGGTTCTGATGAGCTGTGGGGTTTGGACCATGAAAATGGTGGCTATTATGGTGAGCGAGTCTCATCGGGCTGCTTCCGAGGCCCTACAGAGGTGATGGGCCAACACCCAAAACCCATCTCGCCTCCTGGGAGCCTCATGGTCAGCTGAGCTAGGGGATAGACGGATGGCAGCTCTCCCCCTGCGCCTGAGTCTCTCATCTTTCTTCCTATCTCTATTTCTATCTCTGTATTTCTCTCTCTCTTCTTCACATTGTGACTTGCCTTACAGTTTATGTTGCCATTATCTATGTGTATATTTGGTAGTGAGTTCTAGTGTGACATTATAGTTCCTCATTCCCCATAAATCTCCCCAGTTTGTTACAACTACAGTGATTATTATGGTGTACAGATGTGAAAGATCCTGGGAAGGACCTGGTCCTACCATACTTTGTTATCTAAGCCTCTTGCGTGGCTGCACACTGTCACAGCTGTGCATCTGGTCTGCCCCTTGTCCGTTCATCTGGTTGCAGAGGCTGCGAGCCCATAGCCACGCCCACTGGCATGGAGAGGGAGGAGCCCAAATCTTTCTCCAATTCCTGCCAGCATGGCCTCCCCCACATGACTGCTTTACCCTAGGAGCTATGTTGGTGTTGGCTGGGGACTAGCCAATTCCTCAGAGACTCCTTGGGCTCCTCCACGTGGGCTGGGCAGCTGTGCGTCTGGTCTGCCCCTGTCCAGTTCATCTCTGTTATTACTGTTTCTGGCATATCGAATACACCACAGGTAGCTTGCCAGGCTCTGCCATGGCTCTGGATTCATCCCAGGGGGCCCAGTCTTTTCCTCTGTCAGACCATCCACCATCCAGGGCCCACAGGGGCAGAGCCCTGGGGGGGTGTAGACAAGCCTATCTCCCTGTCTGCCACCTGCCAATGCAGCTGGGCATCGCAGCCACACCTGCAACATCTCGAGGGGCAGGTGGCCCATTCATATAATTTTGTAACTAATTTCCTTTAGTTTAAAAAAAATAATTAAAAAAATTTTGGCTACACCCAGTGGCTCTGTGCTGAGGGAAGTCTCCTGGTGGCCTTGGGGAGTAGGGACAGGGTTTATGGGGTCTGGGGCATGAACCCAGGTGGCCTGTGTGCCAGGCAAGTGCCTTATTCACTGTACTATCACTCCAGCTCACTAATACCTTTTAAAGTCATTTCAGACTAGTAATATGGTCAATAAAAGTTGCTTAATGCCTCTGATTAGAACTGATTTGTCAGCATATGTGTGTGTTTTGTCTCTATGTATATGGTATTATATATTTCCTTATGACAATTTTTCTTTTTTTGTGGTTTTAATGAGCATAAGGAATAAATTTTATCTTTTTATAGAATGCAGTTTTCTTATTTTATTTTGATTGTAGATATCCGGATCCTGTGTTTTGAAAGTTCTGTATCACTGTATCACTGTCTTCCCGTTCATCTTCGATTTGCTCGAGCAGGCACCAGTAACATCTCTGTATGTCCTGTCTCATGCTAGTAGAGCTCAAGGGCACCTGGTTGCTCCAGGAACATAAAGAGCCTCAAACCATTCCATCAGGTCATGGGAATGAGTATATAATTGTTGCTGGTTTTTTGTCATATCAAATGATTTGATTTGAAAGTTAACTTTCAAAATAAAATTTAAGGGATTATAGTGAAGCTCTACTTTTCTGGTTTTGGTTAGTGTTAGATACATGCTCATGGAAGTTAAATTGGGCATTTCTAGAAATGTGCTATTGATGCATCGGATATGTTCTAATTCTGTGAAAATTTTCAACAAAGCAGCAACTAACGTAGTTCACTGCATGATATAAAAATAGTCCAGTGTGCTGAAGAAAAAAATGCACAAGCACTTTGAACTGAATGTTCAATAGAGATGCTCATATTCTGTATCAGAAATTTTGCATGTTTTGAAAAAAGATTCCAGTTGATTTGTTAAATGGGAGAGTAAAAATGCTGCCGGATGTTGGTATATGTTTATCTTACAGTGATATTTTTAGGAAGTTTTAAGATTTTTTGGTTAAATTTGTTACATTAAAATTTCCCTGGGGCTGAGGAAATAGTACAAAGGTTAAGGCGTTAGCTTTGCACCCAGCCAACTCTGGTCAGTCCCTGAACTCCACGTACAGTTTACAAAGCACGGATAGTGCTCCCTGAACATAGAGCCAGTAGTAAGCCCTGAGCATGGCTGGGTTTGACCCTTTAATGTCCATCCCCCCAAAATTTCCCTCATACTATTATTAATCCCAAAGTTGTTGATTTTTATGAGACTGACGTGAAGAGGGCTATTAGTTGTTGATTTTTAAATGCTTAATAAAATTACAAGTTGATACTTTACCTATGTTCAAAAGAGCTTGTCTGCTTCAGAATTTAAAATAACACTGTTGACTAATTTAGGGGGCATAAATAGGACAGTGGTTGTTTCAGAGGAGCATAGAATACTTGTTACTAGTCACAAAGAGGTCTTTTTTGCTGCCGTTGGGGATTGGACTTAGTTCTGATGTTTACTGCCAGTAGATGCAAAAAGAGAAGCACACTGGCTCATGTCATATTCCTTCTGGCTAAAGAAAATGTCCAAATTCATTTGCACAGACTTTTCTTAGAAGTTAATCCCAAAAAGGATTTTCACTACAGAAAAAAGAAATGTGACATTGGATAAAATCTCCAACTGCAAAAGTCTCAGACTGTTAAATTGGGTCGTGTTTATATAGATCGTTTATATGACCTTTTGGAGAGAATATTGCTGAGGAACCAAGCTGTGTGGATCATCTTACTTTTTCATCATATAATTTAAGTCAAGGAAACACTTCTAAAAGAATGAATATTTAAGCGTTCAGTTCTGTGCTGGGTAGTTCAGAAACAATTAGCTACATGTTGTTGGATGCATATAAAGTTAAACTAATTTTACTGAATTAAAAGTGGATTATGTAGTTGCATTAGCCATATTCAAGTGCTCTCTAGTTACATATGACTAGACACTACCATGTTGGATAATACAAATATCGACATTTTGGTCCATTTTCCATGGTCACAAATGGTTTTTCTTTTTTTTTTGGGGGGGTAGACTTCTGTAAAGCTATTTCCTCTCAAACTGAATTCAGAATTATGGGGTCTCCTGTCAAACTGGAAATTCATCTCCGATGGGTTTGGAATAGTTCTGGCTACCTTTGACATTTAAAAAAGTTCCCCAACTGCTGAAGGTTATCAGACTGGGCTTTAGAACTACCACATTTAATGCTTTCTCAAATATCTGCCTGAAGGAAGAAAGTTTTGGCAGATGTTGCTTACCAGTTCCTATTTATCCTCTGGAAATATTTATTGAGTTGAAAATTTGAGTTTTCTCCCTGTGGCTTAGCTAGCTTGTAGTAAATAGAGCAATACATTAACTCTCTCATATATAAAGCTGTCAAATTAATATGGACATTTGAGCAAGTTTATTCATTTAAATAAAGGACTAGTTTGTGTTTTTCCAGAAAAGCAAGGACTGTTGGGGAATAAATAAAAACTTACTGTTTTTGAAACTTCTCAAATAGTTGCACAGTTCCTGCACTTCAGACTGCATCCCTGCAGCTGCTGGATTTTTGTCTCTGAAGTTATCCTTAATTTTCCCCTTTTATTGTTATTGTTGACATTGTGTTGATGGCATCCTTTGTCATCCTTACTAAAAGTGACAGAGGTTTTGTCAAAAAAAAAAAAACACTAGGTACCACATAGAACTCACAGGTATGCCAACAGATGCTTAAATATTTTTAAGGAAAACATGAACATGTATGGCAAATCATACAAGGTCTGAGTTTGAGAGATTTCATTTTGAAAATTGGATTATCGTGTTCTTTCAGTGATAATATTTCACAGATATTTTGGGTAGAGCTTTGACCAAAAGCAAAAGCCATGTGAGAAAGTCTAGATGTGAGGGGAAAAGAGTGATCGCCCAGATTGTAAAGTTTGAGAAACTGCGTTGGCCATCACAGATGATGATTTGCCAGGACACACATCCTTAAGTTGTTTGTACCTGAATACTTAAATGCTTTGGTATTTCTTTGGGGTTGTGAAAAAATGCTGATACATTAAGGGCCTTATAAGCCCAGGAAGTTTGGGTACAGATAAAAGTAGGATTTTCTTAAAGCTTTTAACACTTTTCTAGTTGTACTTTATGTTTTTTCATTTTTTATTGGGGAATTGTCAAATGACTAGAAGAATAAGAATAGATTTAATTTAAAATATTTAATAAGTAGTTAAAATAGTCAAATGTCTCTTACAAAAGGAGACATATTGAAAACTCATTTTATTTTATTTTTTAAAATGTTTTTAGCTTCTTTATTTATTTTTTATAAGTATTTTATTATACCACCGTGAAATATATAATCACAAAGATGTTCATATTTGGGTCTTGGTCATACAGTGTTCCAGCACCCATCCCTCCACCAGTGCACATCTCCCACCACCAACATCCCGGTTCCCTCCACCCCTCCCCCAGCCTGCCTCCATGGCAGGTTCTTTATTTCTTTCCCTTTCTCTCTATCTCTGAAAACTCATTTTAGAAGGATAATTATGACGATAATATAGAAAAAAATTCCTCAAAGAGTACCAGAGAGATAGTAAGTACAGTGGGTAAAAGTCGTGGTTCAAATCTCTGGCGCTGTATTCCTGAGGACTACCACGGGTTACTCCTGAGCATAGAACAAGGAATAATAAACACTGCTGGGTGTGGCCCCCAAACAAAACATAAGCAACAAAAACCCTAAAGAGCGACTGGAAAGTGTAAAGAGCTATCACAAAATCTTCATTTGTGATACCCAAACTTCTGGCTTTATATGCTGTTGCGTACCATTAGGACCACTCCAGCAGTGCTCTACGGCTTCTAGGGCTAAACGGGGTAGTGCTCTAGGGATCCCACAGTGCCAGGGATCGAATAAGACAGGCACTCTAACTTCTGAGCCATCTTCCTAGCCCACAAATAAACTTTTGCTATCATAACTGCACTAGGTACTAAAGTTCTGAGTATCTTGTGTTACACGTTTCTTTTGTTGTTTTGTTTTGTTTGGACCACACCTGACTGCTCAGGGCTTGCTCTTGGCTCTGTGCTCAGGGATCACTCCTGGCAGAGCTAGGGTATTATATGGGGTGACAGGGATTAATCTTGGTCAACTTTGTGGATTGCAAGCTCTTTACCTTCTATACTATTTGGTACTAATGTTGTTTCTTTTTTTTTTTAAGTTTTTATTTGCAAATTATTTTAGACTTGACAAAAAAAGAAACTATTATCAAGAATTTACATCTACCTTTTACCTAAATTCCTCAAGCGGCAGCATTTTGCCATATATCATTTTCTTTCCTGTGTGTATTATTGTTTCCCTTAACATTACCATAGTGATCCTTTTCTCATGAATACTTGTGTTCATTTCCTAAAACCAGGGATATACATAACAGCTTACATAACCACAGTGTAGTTTATCAAGTCAAATTAACACTGGGGATCAAACCCAGAATACTGTTTCTTAAGTTATAGATAGATCCAATTGAAACTTCTTCAGTTTTCTCATTTTTTTGTTGTAGCCAAGAATGTATTTTTCCCCAGGAAAGAACCCTTTCCAGTGTCACGCATTATAGCCCTCTTTAATATGGTGAGTTTTTCAGCTTGTTTTTCAAAGCATTAACAGTTTTGAGGAATATTCCTCAGTTTATCTGTTGTTTAAGTATGACTGGACTGAGAAAATGACTTGTTGATAATAATCCCATAAGTGATGCTCTGTACTCATCGTGTTGTATCAGGTAGTTAAGTAAATATCTCATTCCTTACCAAACTTTTTTTTTATCTTCTAGTTTTCGCATTTAGTGTGTTTGTATTTCATTCAAAACAGTTGGATTTTTTTTTTAATGTGTGTATTTTGCTTTAGAACTGTCCCCCCATTCTTAATTGATTTCTTCTAATTTTCTTGGTTTGGGAGCTGTGTGCAGTGCATACTCCTGGCTCTGCAGTCTGGGATTACTCCTTGTGGGGTTCTCAGGACCAGAAGTGCTACTGGGGGTTGGTTGACCCATGTTGTCTGCATTCAAGGCAAGCGTCCTACCCGCTGAACTATCTCTCTGGCCCCAGAGAGATAATTGAATTAATACTTAAGAGAATCACTGTATCACTATCTTCCCATTTATCATCGATTTGCTTAAGCGGGCACCAGTAACATCTCCATATGTCCTGTCTCATGCAAGTAGAGCCCAAGGGCACCTGCTTGCTCCAGGAACATAAAGAGCCTCAAACCATTCCATCAGGTCATGGGAATGAGGTCTATAATTGTTACTGGTATTTGGCATATCAAATACGACACGGGTAGCTTGCCAGGCTCTGCCATGCGGGTAGCATACTCTTGTAGTCATCTCTAAATCCAGCATTTATTGATGAACCGCGCTGCCGCTTGTGGCCATGGGAGCCGGGCTGTGATAGGCTGGTCTGCTGGGTGGAGTTCTGACGAGGGGGAAGTCCGGATGTGGAAAATGGAGACACTCATGGAGTGGGGGTCGCTCTGGCTTGTTGCGAGGCTCTGCTGGGGTGGTGGGCCAGGGCTAGAACCCGCCATCCCTCCCGAGCACCTCGTGAGCGACTGGACAGAGGGAGAGCGAGTAGCAGCTCTGCTCCATGTCTGTGAGTCTCTGGATCAGCATACCTGGGCGGATTTAAAAAAAGACTGCTTCGGGGCCAGAGCGATAGCCCAGCTGGTAGGGCGCTTGCCTTGCATGCGGCCGGCCTGTGCCGGCCTCGATTCGCCGCATCCCATATGGTCCCCGAGCACCGCCAGGAATAATTCCTGAGTGCAGAGCCAGGGTAGCCCCTGAGCATCACCGGGTGTGACCCAAAAACAAAAAAAAAAAAAAAAAAAAGACTGCTGCAGGGGTGGGTGTCGATGATCCGGGCTGTGAAAAGCTGGTTTGCTGGGTGGAGTTCTGACTAGGGGGTAGTCCGGATGTGGAAAAATGGAGGCCCTCATGGAGTGGGGGTCGTGTGGCTTGTTGCGAGGCTCTGCTGGGTGGCAGGCCAGGGCTAGAACCCGCCATCCCTTTGTATTAATTGTAATTAAGAGAATAAATTGACATACAAATACATTTTTTAACATGGGTCAAGTAGGTCTGTTTCCTGACATTCCACTTTTTAAAAATTAAGTCTATTTTCTAACTTTTTAACTTTTTTTAAGCAATTGAGGTAACATTGCTTTATACTTTATATGTGGTGCATTTGAAAATTAACTGTGTCTACTATATTATCACAAAAACCTTCACCTATGCATTTATTCCAAAATTACTAACCCTCCTCCACCTTTTTTTTTTTTTTTTTTTTTGCTTTTTGGGTCACACCTGGCAATGCTCAGGGGTTTACTTCTGGCTCTGCACTCAGGAATTACTCCTGGTGGTGCTCGGGGGGACCATATGGGATACCGGGATCGAACCCCGTCGGCCGTGTTCAAGGCAAATGCCTTACCCACTGTGCTATCGCTTCGGGTCCCCTCTGCCATTCTTTTTTGGTAACAGCTTGTTATTCTTATAGTCCAAACATTTGCTTTTATTTTATTTAATTCATCTGTTTGTTTACTCTTTATACCACATATGAGTGAAATCACATGGTGTTTGTCTTTCTCAGTGTGGCTTATTACACCAGCCATAATGTCCTCTAGCTCTGTCCATGTTATTGCAAATACCAAAGAGTTTTTAATAGTTCAGTGGTAATTTATATAGGTTTATCATGTTCTTTATCAATTTTTCAGCCCATGGACACTTAAGTTGTTTCTCTTTTTCTTTTGACTAGTGTAAAGAATGTTATGAAATATGGTTTCATTTCTTGAAATTAGTGGTTTTGTATATTTTTTGTACCGAGAAGTGGGTTTTAAGAACTTATTACGTGTCAAATTTTTACATTGTAAAGTTAGTTTTTTTTCTTCATAGGTACATGCTTTGAATCTTTAGGCATTCTATTCTTTATCAATATTCTACTTATTACATGTGCATTCATTGTGATATTTTTAATCCAAAGCACAGATATGTCTTTCTTTTTTCCTTTTTGGGACGCGCCTGGTGGTGCACTCTTCTGACTCGCTGCTCAAGGACCTTGTGGTTCCAGGGATCAAACTCTGACTCAGGTTATTTGTTTTTGGCTGTAGTTTACTTTAGGTTCAACTATACTTATTGAATTTAAGTTATACTTAAATTATACTTATTGAATATACCAATAAGTATAATATACTAATTATACTTATTGAAATTAATAATTTTAATATGATTCCTCAAGTAAGAATTTATATATAAATTTATATATATAATTTATATTTATTAATTATATAAAATTTATATTTTAAGCTATCTAAAAATTTCACTTGTCACTAGTATCACTTGTCTTCCCATTGTTCATTGATTTGCTTGAGTGGGCACCAGTAATATTTCCATACGTCCTGTCACATGCAGGTACACAAGGGCATTTGCTCGCTCCAGGAACATGAAGAGCCGCAAACCATTCCATCAGGTCATGGGAATGAGGTCTATAATTGTTACTGGTATTTGGCATATCAAATACAACACGGGTAGCTTGCTAGGCTCTGCCGCGCGGGTGGGATATTAATTTATAAAATTTAACTTTATATATTAAATTGCCATTTAATTTTACTATTTTTTGCTAAAGTAGCAAATTTTAATATTGTATAAAATACAGGCGCACTGAGTATATGCGCCTCAAGAGTGTATGCAGTACTCCTTCTGTAGTTCGTTTAATCTTATTTGGCATATTTAGTATTCTGAAATATTTGTTTTCTAAAACCTATGGAACAGCCTTATTTGGCAGCCATTCTCTATTTTTCTCTGAAATTATCAAAGGTTAATTTTAAGTGGATTGAAGACCTGAATTTTTTTTTCCAGGTTTTTAAAATTCTCTTTTTTAAAGCTAACATGTACAGAATAGGAAAAGGGAAAGAAACAAGCAAAAAACATCATAAACAATTCCAAGCATTCATGTCTCCTCTTTCTCACCTGTCTGTCTACACTAGATATCCATTATTCTACTTTTTTCCTACCTACCTACCTACCTACCTACCTACCTACCTACCTACCTACCTACCCACCTACCTACCTATCCACCCACCCACCCACCCATCCTTTATTTGTGTCACACCTGGCAATGATTAGGGGTTACTCCTGGTTCTGAACTCAGGAATTACTCTTGGTGGTGCTCTGGGGACCACATGGATGCCGGGATCAAACCCAGGTCCAGCTGCTTGCAAGGCAAACTTCCTACCTGCTGGACTATTGCTCTGCCCCCTGTTCTACTTTTTAGATGTGATATTTCACACATTTTTTATATAAGGGAGTACCACTGATTTTTTTTGTCACTGGGTTCTTCCACTTAACATATTGATTTCATTCATTTGTAGTGTGTACCAGTATTGCATTCTTTTTTATTGCCAAGTAGCATTCTGTATAAATTCTGGAATATGCTGAATATTATTTCTCATAAATAGTTTTTGTTTTATTGTAATTATGAACAGTATTGATGACATCCTCCTGTCTTGTGAATATATCTACAACTGTAATTGCTGGATCATCTGATAACTTCTGAGGGGCTGCCAAAACTATATTCCTATAAACATCTGATAGCTCGAAATCTCTAAATCCTGACTGATATTTTTATTTTAGGTATAAGGCTATATGGCAGTTTTAATATTAATGTTTCGGGCTCATGGTGTTAATGTACCGTCCACACTCATCATGCAATACCATTCCCACTGTTCCTAGCTCCTGCTCACCATCCTCCAGTCCCCATTCCCTCCGCCTCTAATCCTACCTCTCTACTCTTTCTAATCCTACCTCTCCAGTCTCAACACGGTTCTGGCAACAGTGTTCATTTCTTTTCATTGATTATTGACTGTTGCCTTCTTTTTTTTTTCTTTACACTCAACAAATGAGTGAGATTATCTGGCACTTTTCTTTCTCCTTCTATCTCATCATTCACTTACATGATTCTATCCAATTCTAGTCAGGTTGCAGTGACCTGCAAGATTATATCTTTTCTTAGAGATGAATTGTATTTTATTTCATTGTGATTTGTACTAGAAGATGTACAAAGTTGTTCACAGTACAGTTGTTTCAAGTAGTCAATATTCCAATGTCAATCCTACCACCAATGTGCTCTGACTGTGACCAAAGACCCTTGTTTCTTTTTTTTCTAATTTAAGTTAATATTTTATTATACCACCGTGAATATACAATTACAAAGTTGTTCATGTTTGGGGGTTTCAGTCACACAGTGTTCCAGCACCCATCCCTCCACCAGTGCCCATTTCCCACCACCAATGTCCCCGATTCCCTTCCCTCTCCCCTAGCCTGCCTCTATGGCAGGTTCTTTATCTCTTTTCTCTCTCTCTCTCTCTCTCTCTCTCTCTCTCTCTCTCTTTCTCTCTCTCTCTCTTCCTTCTCTTACATATTCTGTCTTGTAATACATACAGCTAGAGGTTATCATGTGTATCTTTTCCCCTGTATTTAATGCTCAGTTCTGTGTTGGTATTAGCCCTTTCAACAATTATTAGCACATTGTTCCCTTCTTGTCTTTCCTAAATTGTCTTTCTTAAATTGTCTTTCCTAACCTCTGATTCCCACACGTTTGTGGTAATTTCTACCTTTGAGAAGACCTCCTGATCCACGTTTCGCCTGACCTTGGATTTTGGTATCATAATATGTATATCTATGTCTATGTCTATGTCTATGTCTATGTCTATGTCTATGTCTATATCTATATCTATATCTATATCTATATCTATATCTATATCTATACCTATATCTATATCATCTATATCTATATGTCATGCAAATAAATGTAGTCATTCTATATCTCTCTCCTTCTGGCTAATTTCACTCAACATGATCCTCTCCATGTCCATCCATTTATAGGCAAATTTTATAACTTCATTTTTCCTAACAGCTGCATAGTATTCCATTGTGTAGATGTACCAAAGTTTCTTTATCCAGTCATCAGTTCTTGGGCATACTGGTTGTTTCCAGATTCTGGCTATTGTGAATAGTGCTGCTATGAAAATAAAAGTGCAGATGGTGTTTCCCCTGTGTGTTTTTGGCTTCTCAGGGTATATCCCCAGGAGTGGTATGGCTGGTTCAAATAGGGAGCTCAATTTCTAGTCTTTGGAGGAATGTCCATATTGTTTTCCAAAAAGGCTATACCAGTCGGCATTCCCACCAACAATGGATGCGAGTCCCCTTTTCCCCTCATCCATGCAAGCACTTGTTGTTCTTATCCTTTTGGATATGTGCCAGTCTCCGTGGTGTGTGATATCTCATTGTTGTTTTGATTTGCATCTCTCTGATGATTAGTGATGAGGAGCAATTTTTATATGCCTTTTGGCCATTCTAATGGCCAAAAGGACATTTCTTCCTTATCAAAATTTCTGTTCATTTCTTCTCCCCATATTTTGATGGGTTGGCTGTTTTCTTATTTTAAGTTCTACCAGTGCCTGATATATCCTGGATATTAACTCCTTATCAGATGGCTATTGGGTGAATATTCTTTCCTATTCTGTGGACTGTAAAGACCCTTTTAAAGGCATAGTTTCTCACCCACTATGCCTGTTTCCTTAGCAGACACTAATTATATTGATTATTACAACATACATCTCAGAGTGGTATTGCTAAAGTCATGACCTTTTTTATTGAGTTGTTACGTGTGAATTGGACCGTCTTTGCTATGGCTTTCACTTATTGAACTTATTAAAATTTTTTTTAACAAAGTTGTTCATGTTAATTTCTTAAAAATGCTTAGTATTCAATCCCAAGTCCACCATTGTTGTAGCTGCGGATCACAAATATTTCAAATTTTTTCAACCACTGCTTGAGCCTGTTCTGAGCAGACACTCAATAATTTGTTTTATGATTCTCAATACTTTATTTTTGAACACAATTTTAAATGGGATTAAGTGTTTTTATTTCTTGGTTTATTTTACCTCTTCGCATCTAAAAAGCAGTAGATTTCTGGGTATTCTGTAACCTGTTTCTGTTTATTATTCTGTAGTGTGTGGAATCTTTAGATTTTCTTGTCTGATACATTGTTATCTATAGACAGTGATAGTTTGATTCCTTTATCAATTTGAATTTCTTTATCTTTTTGCTTAATCATTGTGGCTAGGACATCCAGTACTACATAGAATAATGGTGAGAGTGGACATCCCTGTCTTGTGCCTAATTATAAAAGAACGTTTGATTATAAGAGAAATTCTTTGTTTTTTACTGTTTAGTGTGATGTTAGCTGTGGGTTTGTGATACGTGATATTTACTTTGAGGTGAGTTTCTTCAGGGTTTTAATTATGTACATGGGTGTTAAGTATTGTCAAATTCTTTCCTCTATTGATGTGATCATATATTTTTTATCTTTCATTTTGTTGATGTGGTGCTTCCATTAATTGACTTATTTGTGTTTTTTTTTTATTTTGACCACACCTGGTGGTTCTCAGGATTTGGCCTACCTCTGTCTCAGGGGTCACTCTTGCAGTGCTTGGCAACCACACACAGTACTGGGCTAGAACTAGGGTTGGCTGCATGCAAGGCAAGCATCTAACCTTAACTTATTAAACCATCCTTGTATCCTTGGAATAAGTCCTACTTGATCATGTGTCATCATTTTAATGTGTTCTTAAATTTGGGTTAAGATTTTGTTGAGGATCTATGTTCATAGGTGTTGAATCACACCCATAGTTTTAAATTTTAGAGTTAAAATAATACACCACTGAGTTGCCCAGTCATCTTTTTTATTTACAGAAGAAAATATCCCTTGGCTTAAACATATGAAAAATGCTTATAGGAAGTAGAAAAACAATCCCCTTCCCATAAGCATTTTGTGTGTAATTTTAACTTTAAAATTTAAAACTATTTAAAACTACTTAAAATTTAATTTAAAAATTAAAACTATAAGCCCTAGTGCCATTTAGATGGATCTAATTCCTCATCCCCCTTATAGAAGTCCCTAGGAGGGACTGGATACCAGGAAAAGAATCCACCTTGGCTGTGAAATGGGACAACTGAAGCCCTGAAGCCCAGAAGATTAGAGCAAGGTCAGAATCAGCTTTGTTCTGACAGGCTGTGAATGACATTGCAGTAGAACAGAGCACTAAGGGCTTGCCTTGGAGCAAAGCAGTAGAACAGAGCATTAAGGGCTTGCCTTGGAGCAAAGCAAGGCTGTTGTTGGAGACAGGACCCTGAGGGGGAGGAAAGGATCAGTCTGGCAGAGGAGCACAATTTAGATCATAGGACATGATCTCCCTGTGAAAGATCACCCTGTATACTTAATCTTGGGTGTAGTTTTATATGTGTCTGTCCGTCTTACTGTGTTTATACAAGAGAGCTAGGTATATTATAGAAATGACTGCTTATTAGCCTGGGAGGAGAAGAACATTGCTCTACATCAGCATCTCTTACGCCTTAGGAAGCGGAAACCATGCTCCCTATCCCCCTCACCCCCAACCCCAAGTATTTGCACCAAAGCCTCATTGTGTGAGGAATAAGCATACACTTTTGGTTACGCCCTGCCCTCCAGCCTCTGTATAGGCTTTAGCTTCTTGCACTTTGGGAATCGGGGTGTGTAAGTGAATGGGTCCGGGTGTGATGTGGCAGTTGTGCTGTGGCAGTGTACATAGCAGTTGGTGTGGAGTGCAGTGGGAAGAAGTAAAGCCTTTGGGGTTTCTAAACTGTCTCTTGTTTATTGGCCTGAGGGGACAGTCCTTGGCCCTGAGCGGGACCAGGGAACCCGACTGACCCCAATTCTGTTTGGGACCCCAGACAGCCCCAGCAAAGGGTACTATTGGTCTATTATTTTCCTTTGTAGTGATGACTTTGTCTTCTTTTAATGTGAGGCCAGGGTGATGCTGGCCTCACATTAAGGAAATTGGAAGACTTTTGATAATTCTTTAATTTTCTGGAAGAATTTGAGATGGATAGCATGTAGATTTTTGATAGTTTAGAAGAATTTCCTAAGTGAATCCATCTGAACCTGGGCTTTTTTTTTTTTTTTGGGTGGGGGGATGCAGGATAATTTTGAAAACTTTATTTCCATGCTTATAATAATTGAGATGTTCATATTTCCTGCTTCTTCCAAATTCAGTTTTAATAGCTTGTATGATTCTAAACTATCCATTTCTTCTAGGTTCGCTAATTTAGTGGCATATGATTGCTCATAGTAATGTTTTAGGACCTTTTGGCATATTATGCCTTCTTCCCTTTCATTTCTAACTCTGCTTATCAGTTTTTCACTTTTAAAATTTTTTTCTAGGAAAGGGTTTGTCAGTCTTTCAAAATACCAGTTCTAAGGTTTCTGGTTTTTTGTTTCTGAGTTACTGAATTTTCATTCTTTTTATTATTTCCCATATCTCTCCTTCAACTTGGGTCTTCTTTGTGGTTCTAGTTTCTTTTTGTTTGTTTTTCTTGTTTGTGTTACATTTGGCAGTGCTCAGGGCTTACCTCTGGCTCTGTTCAGGGATCACTTCTGGTGGTGGTGCTTCAAGAACCATAGGCAGTACCGAATTGGCCTTTTTCAAGACAGGTGCCTTACTTGCTGTTCCGTACTATCACTGTAGCCCCTCTTAAAAATATTTCCTTAACAATGAGCTAATAATTGTTAGTACAATTAGAGAGAGAGAGAGAGAGAGAGAGAGAGGAGAGGAGGAGAGAGAGAGAGAGAGAGAGAGAGAGAGAGGAGAGAGAGAGAGAGAGAGAGAGAGGCAAAAGTGCCTTCCATAGAGGCAGGCCGGGAGGGGGAGGGGTGAGGGAATCAGGGTGGTGGGAAACAGGCACTGGTGGAGGGATGGGTTCTGGAACACTGTATGACTGAAACCCAAACTAGAACATCTTTGTAATTATATATCTCACAGTGGTATAATAAAAAATTAAAAATTTCTCTAAAATGTAAAGAAATTTAGGTAAGGAAATAACCTTGAGATTATTTGAGCCTTTTGTTTTTTGATTAATGTTTGCTTTACTATGAATATCCAACTTCAAGCAGCATTTTGATGTTTTCTACATGGTTAGGTAGTTTGTATTCTTAATCTCCCTTGATTTCAGAGTTCTTTTTATTTCTCCCTTGATTTCTTCTTTGACCCACTGCATGTTCAAGAAGTTGTTAATTTAGTTTTCAAGTAGTTAAATTTCCCCAGATTTCTGTTTGTGTTTTATTCCCACCTTCCTCTTCATTCCACCCACTCCATTTCCTGTAGTAATCTGTTTTGTAATCCAAGGCAAGGGTTTGTAATCATTTGATACTATAATAGCCTTGTTTGTTTCTGTATGTGCCACAGATGAGCATCTGCTATTTGTCTGTTTTCCTCCCAAAATAAGTATGTTATTTTGCTTAACATGATGCCCTCTAGTACCATCCAAATTCCAACAAACTGAGGGTTTCATTTTCTCTTGTTGTTGCATAATATTCCCATTATGTACATTTGCCACAGTTTTTTGTTTGTTTTTGGGCCACACCCGGCAGTGCTTAGGTCTTGCTTCTGGGTTCAGGCATCCGTGCTTGTGGGAGGATATGGGGATTAAACCAGGGTCATCCAGGTGCAAGACAAAAGCTATTCCTTCCTTGTTATATCTCTGGCCCCACCACAACTTCTGTGTCCATTGATTTGTCATTGGATATTTTGGTTGTTTCCATATTCTCGCTGTTGTAAACAGTGAATACAGGTGCATCTATAGCTTTTTGAGTTACTGGAGTTCTTTTTTTTTTTCAACCTTTTAAAATTTGAAGTTTGTTTTTTTTCTTTGGCCCCACTTGGTGGTACTCAAGAGCTGTTCCTGGCTTCTTCTCTCAGGAGTGTGTTCTGGCAGTAATTCATGGAACCATAAGTGGTGCCTGGGATATGAATGGGGATTGAGCAGATTTAAGGCAAAAGCCTTGTCTGTTTTCTGGTCCTGAAGTCTTTTTGTTTAATGTAAGCATGCCTGAACAGCATTTTTTAGGCAAGTATTTGCTGGATTGATTATATTCTGTGATTTACTTTGAGCCCATGTTTATCATGACAGTTCAGGTGGTTGTCTTATAAGCAGCAGAAGGTTGGTTTCAGTTTTTTGATCTGTCTAGTCTCTCTGTACCTTTGATGGTAAGTAAGATTGTTGACATTAAGTGAAACTATTTAAAGAAATTTATCACCATCTTCACCTTTTATGGTTCTACCAAGGAATGTTCAGGGAAACTAAAGACTGCTCGTAGTAGTACTTAGCCAAATGGACAGGAAATCTGCCCATTTCTGCATTGTTGCAGACCACCAGGGATATACTAATAATGGCTAGCACAGCTCAAGGGCCTTGGGGCTTCCAGGGCTACACTCAACTGAGTTCAGGAGTCCATTATGGTGTATTCCTAGCATATACCCCAACTGCTAAGCTATATCCCTGACTCTCATAGCCAATTCTTTATATGGGTTCTTGTTGCAGGACTAAGAGCCTCCACATCTGCCCTGGATTGCCTCCTGCAGGTCACTTTGTAGATAGGGGGTAGTTTAAATGTGGCAGTTTATCTGACCATGTATTCTGTACTGGCTGGTATAAATATTCTCTCATGCTACCACAATCATCGTGGGACTAGCTAGATTTTACCAGCATATTTGCCTGGCCACGTTGGATCTCTAAGTAATTAGACCAGAGAGAAATGCTATTTGCCTCCAAGCAAGCAAGCATGGCTCCCTGATAACTCAAAGACAGCTAAAATACAAAACTACCGTGAAGTAGATGAGACTCTTGGGAAGGCTTGGAGAAATATTTAACTGGCATTAGTATAGTCTTTGGTACAGAGGCTTGCCATCTCAAAAACCCCCTTCTCTATGCTATAAAGGCATTTCCAGGCAGATCTTGGCTCAAAACATTAGCATATAAAAGGGCCTAGGTGAGGTGCTGGGAGAAATTACCTGAGGGCATTTGACCCTCCCTGCTTTCCATAATAGTGGGAGGTCTGAGTTGCAGGAGTATAAAACTAGCTTCCTCTCTTGCTCTCTCTCTCTCTCTCTCTCTCTCTCTCTCTCTTTTGGGCTCACACTCTTCTTGGAATCTTGTCTTTGTCTCCTCTTTACAGGGCCTTAACACCTGGTGGCGCCATCTTGGCCTACACGTGTCTGGGTTTCTAGCCGGGAATCCTAAACACAGGGTTTTTCCTATTGCTGATTTGTATGCCCGAACCTGTGATAAGTAAAGCATTTTAAAACCTTGCCAGATTCCTGAGTTTTCATCCATTCCCGCCGACTTCGGAGGTAGAAGGGAACTTGCTTCCCGGCACTGTTGGGGACCCCAGCAGCTTCCCCTACAGGTTCTGGGTATTTGTGAACTTTGTCATTGTTTCTTTGGTGTTAATTTATTTTATTCCTCAGAATTTTTATGTCTGCCTTTTTTTTTTTTTTGCTTTTTGGGTCACACCTGGCGGCGGCTCAGAGGTTACTCCTGGCTCTGCACTCAGGAATTACTCCTGGCGGCAGTCTGCCTTAAATAATGGTAAGATTCCAATTGCTTTTTCATAGGTTCATCGTCAAATTTCTCTGTCTTGAGTACCGAATAGTTTATTTCCATTATTCTAAGTCTATAGTCCATCTTATATTCAAATGTAGTGAACCTGTAGTTCATTATACAAAACTCTACTATTACTGTCCTTTCCCACATCTTGTGTTCTTAGAATATTAATATCTTCTTTAGTTTTTTTTTTTATCCAGTTTGTAGAGACCTGTTTGGAGCTTTTTTTTTTTTTTTTAATTCAGAGCCAGTTTAGAGAATCTCAACTTCTTTATCTGTTGCTTGTGTGTAAAACTTTTGTGCCAGTCCTTTGAATATGAATAATAACCTAGCTGGATAATGTTCTTCTGGATACTTATTTTATTTAGTGTGCTGACCATATAATCTCATTCACATCCCTGCTGGCCTCCTGTAAGGTTTGATTTGATAGATCTGCTGTGAATCTTATGGCCATTCTTTTATACATAAATTTTTACTTTGATTTTACTGCTCTCAGAATCTTATCTCTGTCTTTGGCTTTTGATATTTTAATTAAAATGTGTGTTCTCTTTGTGTTTATGTTGCTTGAAAACTCTGTGATTCAGATCTCATATTGTGTAAGTTTTCAGCCATAATTTTTTCTTTTTTTTTTTTTTTTTTTTGGTGGGGGTCAAACAGTTTCTTCTTGTTTTTATTGACCATCACAAAACTACTCATGATTGGGTTTCAGTCATCACTTGTTCACTTGATATCCCTCTTATTCATCGGTTTGCATTTCGCACCGCTGGCGTCCCAACAGTTTCCCTTGGACTCCCTCCACGTACCAATGTAGCCCAATCTGGCATCTGGTTGATTCAGGCATATTTAGAGCCTCAAACCTTTCTTTCAGGTCCTTATAGGGAAGTCTGGCCATCTTGTAGGTTGGCGGCCACGTGATCTTTTGACATCCCTGCTGGGGCTTCTGGAAGTACAGGGAGGTAAGGGAATAGCCCATCCTGACCCCTAAGAGCCTGGAGATTTCAGTCACAAAACTTGCATACCTAAATTTTCAGGAGATTAATACCTGATGAGGCCCCTCCAGAGAGGGTGGAGTACAGCCAGGGACATGTCGGCGATTTTGGATTGTGGAGCAAGCAGCTGCTGGGGGTTCAGCTTGGGTGGCTTACCTGTCCCCCTTCCCTTCTACCGCTATCAGTGCAACCTTGCTCACCCCAGTTTAACCAGGTTCTGGTACCCTTTGAGATTTATTTATGAGTCTCTGAAGCATGGCTTATAAGTGAGCTTGTATGATAAGCCCAGCTTGTCAAATACCCACCATACAGAGAAACCTATTTCAAGCCCAGGTATGCTTGAACCAGAGACACAGATACACAGGGAAGAGCTGCTACCAGCTCTCGTCGTTGTACTCCCTGTACTAAACTGACCACGAGGGGTCCTGGAGGAAGAGCAACTTCTGGCCCGAGCCCGCCATTCCAATAGAGCCTCAGAAGAATTCAGAGGAACCCCGCACCATGCTGGCAGCATTTTTCATCATCTGAACTCCACAGCTCATCAGAGCTCCACCCAAGATAGAAAGTCAATCTCAAGCCCAGCTTGTCAGAGACCCGCCCTACAGAGAAATCTATTTCAAGCCCAGGTATGCTTGAACCAGAGACACAGATACATGGGGCAGAGCTGCTACCAGCTTTCCCTGTTGTGCGTGGCCACATGATTCATCTGTAAATTACCAAGAGTATTCTACCTGCCCCTCTCAGAGAGCCTGGCAAGCTACTGAGAGTATCCTCCGGACGGCAGAGCCTGACAAGCTGCCTGTCGCATATTTGATATGCCTAGTAAAAACAATGGGTCTCATCCCCTGCTGCTGAAAGATCCCTAAATACTGCAGTGCTAAGAAGGATGAGCAAGGAGAGGCTGATAAAATCTCAGGGCCAAACTAGGCTGCCAGAACAAAGAAGGACTAAAATGACTGTACTTTCAATGCACATACACTGGCATTGGAAGCATAAATCAAGGACCTGATGGTACAAGTGCTAAAGATCAAGTATGACATCATTGGTCTGACTGAGAAGAGAAGGCGTGAATCGCAACACACAGTTTTTGACACCAGAGAAGAACTGTTCCTCGGAACATGTGACAAAAGAGGCATTGGTGGTATCAGTGTCCTTGTCAACACACACCTGGCCATGAACATTGATTCATTTAAGTGCCTAACAAACCGAATCAGATGATTACACTTGAATATATGAGGTTAACTGCCGGCAGTTTCTATCTTCGTTGTCTATGCACCAACATCCACATACAAGGAAGAAGAAATTGAGAAATTCTACATGGAAGTGGAAGAGTTCTATAAAGAAGACGACACTTTCTACAAGATCATAGTCGGTGATTTTAATGCCAAGATAGGACCGAGAAGATCAGCCAAAGAATTCTGCATCGGGACCCATGCCCTAGAATGGAAAAGAACAGGGTGAGAGACTATCCAAGTTCATCATGTCAACCAAGACCATTCATGGTAACTCAGTTCCAGAAGGCTGAATTGAAATGTTGGACATGGGAATCTCCTGGTAGACAATTCCACAATGAAACTGACCACATCATATTCAGTGAATGGTTTTGCCTGACCAATGTCGCTGTCATCCCAAATTCCAAACAGGATAGGACCACCGTCTCCTTTGTGCAAAATTCTAATTCACACAACGGGGAGAAAGGGCTGCAAAGTTTAAGAAGAGAACTCCCAAGATGACCACCAACTGAGAGCTCTTTGGCAGCATTGTGGCAACATGGGAAGATGCCATTATTGATGACATCTACAAAGAATACAACCGACTCATAAAGCACCTCCATGATAGTGTGAAAAACACTGAGAGAGAGAAAGTCACAAAAGGATGCCTGTCTTCAAAAAGTCTTGAAGTCATTCCCCAACATGGCAAGACATGAGCCTCAGGCAACCATAAGCTAACGGCCATACTAATGTCATTGGAGCTCTTTTCTCTTGCTTTCCTCAAATAAATGAACAACCTAAATGCTCAGGGATGTTAGAGAGCTCTTGAGGACCATTCTTGACATTTTGTCTTCAATTAATGCAGGAGGCTTTCTTGGCCTCTTAACTGTCTCTCTTGAAGTATGAACAAAGCACTGGATAAGAGTTTGTTTTGTAAAGCCTGAGTCGTACTCTATATTCCACACTCACCAGTTCTGCAGATGGCAGTGCTTAGTTTGTGTTGGTATGAACCATTTCTGGGAATTAATATTCATAAACTTACTGCATCAGCTACATGCACAGGATATACAGACTAGTGCTTCTTCCAGCTTTTATGTCGACTGGTACTTCTTGGTGGTCATATTGTGGAAATCCCGTGTTAGGCAGCTGTGCAAGGTAGAATCAGTCTTTCTTAATCTTTACGGCAAATCTTTATGACTCTGGGTGAATGCTCTCAGTCTTGGTGGTTGGGTAGGGGTCTGGTGGCCTATGCCTAAACCCGAGGATTTCTTGCGTGTGTTTGCTGCTTAGGCCAGTAGTTCTGGGAGACTCAAGGCCTCCTGGTGTTTGCTTCAGGTGTGCAGTTTCTTTGAATTTCTTTTCATCCTTGTTCAGTTTTGTGTTTTTATTTTGGTTTTGAGGCCATATCCAGTCTACCCCTGACTTAGTTCTTTCCTAACTGGGCCATGCCCAGTCTACTCCTAGCTGAGTACTTGGCACTGCTCCTGGATGTGTGCTGGGCTTCTGCATACATAGCATGTGCTCCATCTCCTTGAGGTCTCTCCCTGGCCCACCCCCTCAGCTTTGAAGGACAGTTTCACTGGATACAAAACTTTAGATTGATCTTTCCCACTTTAAATATCTTATTGTACTCTTCTTTCTTGCATGATTTTTGTAAAGAAGTTGCATATACTCCTAATCCTTTCTATTCTATCAGAAGTATTTTTTAATCCATTGTGCCACTCTGTGTCTCTTAACTGGTGCATTTAGACCATTGACATTGAGAGAGATTATTGTCATGGGATTTTGTGCCATCTTTCTGAATAGGTTGGTTGTTCTTTTGGGTTATGTCTCATCTTATAGTAGATCTTTCAGTCCTTCTTTTTAAGGTTGGTTTTGATTTTACAAAGTTCCTAAGCTGTTGTTTATCCAAGAAGTTGTATATCTGTCCTTCAAATCTGAGCGAGAGTTTAGCCGGATAAAGAATTCTTGCTGAGGCATTCATTTCATTAAGTTTTTTCACTATATCCCACCACTGCCTTCGGGCTTGGAGGGTGTCTTCTGAGAAGTCTGCTGAAAGTCGAATGGATGCTCCTTTGTATACAATTTCCTTCTTTGATCTTGCTGCCTGAAGAATTATGTCTCTGTCTATGGCATCCATTACTTTGACTAGGATGTGTCTTGGGGTCTTTCTATTGGGGTCTCTTCTTGCTGGTACGCGCGTCGGGCTTCTTGGATCTGGATGCCTTCGTCCTTTAACTCGGGAACTTTTCAGCCAGGATGTTTTTAACTGTTTTAATTTCCTTGGGGTTACTTTCTTGTCCCTCTGGGACTCCTATGATTCTTATGTTGTTCCGCCTGGCTTCATCCCATTGTTCTCTGTTTCGTTGCTGATCCATTATCCGGTCTTTTTCCATCTTATGTAGATCTCTGAGTGCTTTCTGCAGCTCATCTTCAGTCTCACTGATTCTCTCTTCCGCTGCTGTCATCCTACTATTCAGAGCCCCGATTGTGTTTTTCATTTCGTCTACTGAGTTTTTAAGCGATGATATTTCTATTTGCATGGTTCTCATTTCTGCTCTCATTTCCTCCCGTAGTTTATTGACAGCCCTTTCAACTGCTTCGTTTATGTTCTCCTGTATTTTATTGGACATCTGCTCAATTTTTTCGTTGAGCTCCTTAAACATCCTACCAATTTCTTCTCTGGTTTCACTGTCAGAGAGATCATGCACATCTGTATTCTTTTTTTGAGTCTTCAGGGTCGATTCCTTCATCTGTTCTTCGAGCTGGGGATCTGCGTTGTTTCCCCATGGTGTTGTGGTGTTCAGGGATAGATTCCTCTGGTGTACTGTTTCTTTTTTCTTGAGGGTATTACCTTCCCTTAGTGTTGAAATTCCTAGTTTTTTCTATTAATAAAGCGTGCCCGCCGCCCGCCCGGCCAGCCGGCCACACCCCAGGGGGGACGGTACCTGAGATGCAGGCAGGCCGGGGTGAGAGTTCAAAATGACCGCTTACTTCCCGGTTCCGCTTCGGACTTCTGGGGGTTGTAGTTCCACCTTCTGCCGAGACCTGGGGCTCTACCACGGCCCCAGGCGCCCGCCCGGCCAGCCACACACCCCAGGGAGGTAGGGTACCTGAGATGCAGACAGGCGGTGTGAGAGTTCAAAATGACCAGAAGTATTTTTTAAAGAAGTTTTTTCAGTAACTTATTTAAGATTTTTTGTCTTTGGTTTTCTATAATTTGAATATAGTAGTTTAGAGGAAAACGTTTATTTGTTTGTTTATTTATTTATTTATTTATGCTTTTTTGGGTAACACTTGGCGACGCTCAGGGGTTACTTCCGGCTCTTCACTCAGAAATTACTCCTGGCGGTGCTTGGGGGGACCATATGGGATGTTAAGGATTGAACCCAGATTGGCTGCATGCAAGGCAAATGCCCTAGCTTCTGTGCTATTGCTCTGACCCCATAGATGAAATTTTTTTTTTTTTTTTTTTTTTTTTTTGCTTTTTGGGTCGCACCCAGTGGCTCTGCACTCAGGAGTTACTCCTGGCGGTGCTCAGGGGACCATATGGGATGCCAGGGATCAAACCCAGGCTGGCTTAGGCCAGCGCGTGCAAAGGCAAACGCCCTACCCACTGGGCTAGCGCTCTGGCCCCTGACCCCATAGATGAAAAATTTTAAATTATCTATTCTGCTTGGTATTTTCTGAGCTTCTAGAATTGGAGAGTTACCTATCAATAATTCTGGGAACTCTTACTCAGTATAACTTCAAATAATGGCTTTTTTTCTTTTGATATTCCCTTAATGTGCATTATATCTTTTCTAATTGTCACACAATTCTGCAATATTTTGTTCTTTACATTCTTTTTTCTGTTTCCATTTCAGTTTTAGAAGCTTCTACAGTTTTATTTAGCCTTCACTGATATTTTCCCCCCCAGTTCATTTCTGTTACTGTTTGATTTTGGACCACACCCAATGGCGCTCAGGATTAACCCCTAACTGTGCTCAAGGATCACTCTTGGGCATCAGGGGCCTTATGGAATGCCAGGGATGGAATCTATTTTGGCCCTTTAGAGAAATAAAGGTACTCTCTCAATTCCCAATTATTGTATATTTTACTTCTGGCATTTCTTTTTTATTTTTTTTCTTAGAAATTTTATCTTCCTGTTGTTATCCAGCTGTTCTTCCTTACTGTCCACTTTTACCATTACAGCCCTTAGCTCTTATGTTTTATGTGCTTCTGTTTCCTTGAAATGCTAAATATTTAAACATTATTTATAACAAAAGCACATAATTTACAGAAATACAGTAGGACTGTTTCAGTAATAATTTACAAATACAGATGATTTATTCAGTGTTAGATACTGTAATATTTGTATTAATTATATACACTGTCATTTAATCCTTACCTCCTAAGAGAAGACTATAATTGTCCCTGTGCAAAGAAAGAAACAGTACAAAAAGGTTGTTTTAAATTTTACAATGCATACACCTTGTTAATTTAATTTATGGCTTAGATTTATATCCACAAGTCTGAGATCTTAAAGAGTCTAACTCCAGAAGCTGCTTTTTATTTTTTCTTTTTTGGTTTACACCTGGCGATTCTGAGGAGTTTCTCCTGGTTCTGCACTCAGGAATTACTCCTGGCTGTGCTCAGGGGATCATATGAGATGCTGGGGATTGAACCTGGGTTAACCTGTACAAGCTAATACTCTACCCGCCATACGAATGCTCCTCCCTTGAACCTGCTTTTCTTAATCAATATGTGTTATGCTTGCTGAAGTTTTGTGAATTCTTCAGTGAATTAGTTTTTAACTTTAGTGGAAATATATGTTAAATATTAAGGTCATAATATTGGAATTATATTTAGTGATGAACAATGGCTCTAGTCCTTGGAGAAGAGCAATGGGAGGTTAATATAAGAGTAAATGGCTTGTAGTTCATTTTGTTTGTTATTTTGCTTGGGTCACACCTGGAGAGGCTCAGGTATGAGCCTGGCTCTTTGTTTAGTTATTACTCCTGTGGTGCTCTGGGGACCATATGGGATGCCAGGGATGAACCTGGGTCGGTTGCGTGTAAGGCAAATGCCCTACCCACTGTTCTATTGCTCTAGCCTCTTCATTTTGGAAAAAAAAAATTTTAAAACTCATAATTATATTAATTCTATTAAATTAAGTCTAGATGTATAAAAATAGGTTTTGTTGAGTTATCTAGAAAGTAAATCAGAACCACTTAGCATTTCATTAACTTAGAATTATTTTATTTTAAATTTTGGGCCACACCTAGCAGAGCTCAGGACTTATTCCTGGTTCTGTGTGTAGGGATCACTTCTGACCATGCTTGTGTTTCTAGGGATTGAACCCAGGGTCTCACATTTCCAAGGCAAATAATTCTACTCACATACTACCTACATCCCTGATTCTAATTTTTACTTAAAATTTTTCATTAAAGTTAGATACATTGATGAATAATATAAATATTATTTAACTTTTTTTTTTTTTTTTTTGCTTTTTGGGTCACACCCGGCAATGCTCAGGGGCCACTCCTGGCTCTGCACTCAGGAATCACTCCTGGCGGCGCTCGGGGACCATATGGGATGCCGGGATCGAACCCAGGCCCGCATAAGCCGGCCGCGCAGGAAAGGCAAACGCCCTACCCGCTGGACTATCGCTCCGCCCCTTATTTAACATTTTAATTAATAATATTTCAGATCAAGTTTTTTAATTCATTGTTAATCTTTTCCAATCTTTACCAGTTCTTTGTACAAGAAAAAGCTGAATTCTTACCTCTGCAAAACATTTCCTTAATCTTTGTTGTTATTAATCTTTCCCTTCCTGTTTTGCGATAATAGTAGTCAATAATAACTCTGTATGGTATAAATGAGTTTCATTGGATCCCAAAGATTGGTGATTTTCGACTGTAGCCTTTATGTTAAACAATCACTTATAATTCATCTTCTTTCTATAGTGAAGGCTCAGTCATGTCATACAATCCCTGTCATGAAAGAAAACAACAAAAAACCCAGGGAGATGGAGATCTGGAAAGGAAAGAAAGAAGAATGCTAGCCAGTAACTGTTTATTGGGGGGAAAGTTTTAATGTATTTTATGAGATCTGATTTTATGCAATCTCTTACTTTATGAGATCCCATTATCTAATGCTCTTGTGTGCATTTCCTTTCTTACCTTTTTTTTTTTTTTTTTTGCTTTTTGGGTCACACCCAGCGATGATCAGGGGTTACTCCTGGCTCTGCACTCAGGAATTACTCCTGGCAGTGCTCAGGGGACCATATGGATGCCAAAGATCGGCCAGCCGCATGCAAGGCAAACGCCTTACCCGCTCAACTATTGCTCCAGCCCCACCTCCTTTCTTACTTTTGACAGTAACATCTCAGTAAGTGATTGTACTACATAAACATGTAACTGCTGTGTAGAGTAGGCACATAAAAATCTTTATTCTATTTGGGAGTTAATGTAGCCCAAGGACATCTGCTTGTTACAGGAACATGAAGAGCCTCAAACCATTCCTTTAGGTCATGGGAATGAGGTCATAATTGTTACTGGTTTCTGGCATATCAAATATGACATGGGTAGCTTGCCAGGCTCTGCCATGTGGGTTGTATACTCTTGGTCACTTGATCACTTGACAACCTGTTATTCATCGATTTGTTCGAGTGGGCGCCAGTAACATTTTCATTTTTACCCTATCACATGCCAGTGTAGCCCAGTGGCATCTGCTTATTTCAGGAATACAAAGAGCCTCAAACCGTTTGTTCAGGGTCTTGACGAAGAAGTCTGACCATCTTGTAGGTGGGCGGCCACGTGATCTTTTGACATCCCGTGGGATCCAGTCGGTAACGGCTCTAGTCCAGTGGTCATCTCCAAATCGCATTACATGTCCAGCCCATCTGATTTTCGATGCCTTGGCAAACGAGACAGTGTCCCTGACTCTGGAACAGCGACGGAGGTCAGAGCTCCAGATTCTTTCTTTCACTTGAGTGAGGCGTGATATTCCAAGCATAGCTCTTTCGATTCCTCTTTGGGAGACCTGAATAGTGTTCTCATCCTGCTTTTCGTGAGGGCCCAGGTCTCTGAGGCGTATGTTAATGCAGGGAGAACGGTGGAGTCGAAGAGATATGCCAGGAGCTGTAGGTTCTTTGTCTTTTTAGCTATTTCTTCGATGCTTTTTAAAGGCATTCCATGTCGCTCTCTTCCTCCTGTGTAGCTCAGGTTTTAGGTCATTCATCATGTTGACTTCTAGACCTAGGTACACATAACTGCTGCATTCAGAGATGTTTGTTCCATTGAGAGTGAATGGGGCCTCTGGGACTTAGAAGTTCCAGTTCCATACTCTTGGGTAGTATACATATATATAAAATTTAAAGAAGTAGAATTTAAAGAAAAAAGAAACAAATTCTGAGCCATGGTCAGTAGAATCAGAAATTGAGAGCAGGAAGAACGGGAGAGACTGGAATGAGGTGGTGGAGGGATTTGATATTTGGAGGGTATGGATGAGGGGGAGTATGCTGGCAGTGTTGTTTGCCTTAGGATTAATGTTTAAGAATTTTCAACAGATTTAGATTCTAACGTTATGGCAGATAAAAACTAATACTTTCTCCTGTTCCATTTGTTTGTTTGGTGTGGTTTTTATTCATTTTGGCCCCATCCAACAATATTCAGGGTGCACTCCAGGCTCTGATCAGGATCAGTGTTTGCAGGCTCTGAGGATTCAATGGGATACCACAGTCGGCCATGTGCAAAGCAAACACCCTTCTCTGTAAAAGGCTTTGGCCCCTGCTTGTTACCTTTTTATGTTTATAATTTTTTTAATTTCCCTCTCCCCTTCCCTATTTTGTTGTTGATGTTGCAATAATTAGGGTTTATAGACACGCTTATCATGCTGCTTGCAAAGTTTTTGCTGTGGTATCTGCCAGAATTTACACATCAGGTTGCAGTGTTCGCCTCTCTTCGGCTGCTATGATCCCTGAGGCTTACATGCTTTTTGCTACAGGATGCTGTTGCTGGGCACTGCACGTTTTAATTTCAGGTGCACTTAGGTTCACTGAATACCCACTTGGGTACACTGAGGTGCTTACACATGGTGCATTGTTGCTAGCATATAAATTAGTTGTGCTTAAAAGGATAAGATCCCTTTGCTTGCACATAAAACTGACTGTGAAAATTGCTTGTGGTACTGAAAATCCCAGATACCAGACCTGTGATGCTCCAACAGTGCAATTCAGTGTAGGTGGCAACACCCGGATTTGAACTGATGATCAGATGCTTACAAGGCATTCTAAGTCCCTGTGCTAGTTCTCTAAGCTGATCTTAAAAGTTTAA
>JAJIBD010006323.1:0-37792 GCA_021461705.1 Cryptotis parvus | reverse complement strand
GAATCACAGTGAGATACATAGTTACAAAGTTGTTCATGACTAGGTTTCAGTCATACAAAGTCCTAACACCTGTCCTTTCACCAGTGTGCATTTCCCAACACCAATGCACCAATGTCCCCAGTTTCCCTCCCACCTTCACCCCACCCCACTCTGCCTCTATAGTAGACAGTTTTCTCTCTCTCTCTCTCTCTCTCTCTCTCTCTCTCTCTCTTTCTCTTTCTCTCTCCTTTGTCTCTGCCTCTGTCTCTCTGTTTCCTTTTGGACGTTATGATTTGCAGTACAGGTACTGAAAGACCACCAGTATTATCCCTTTACTTATTTTTAACATTCTTGTCCAGAGTGATAATCTCCAGCTATTATTGTCATACTCATTCCTTCCCTATATTCCTTATATTTTTAGCAGAAAACCCAAATCTCTCTTAGGAATAACAAAATGGTATAGCAGTTTCTAGAATAGGGTTAAAGAATACACTTAATCTTAATTTCTGAATGTTTAGTTTGTCAAGAAACAAATCTACTAGAATGAATAAAAACCATTCATCTCTGCTAGTTTGTCATTAAACTTTAGTTGAAGAAATAGATAACTAGTGGCAGATAAGGAGGAAGTATATTTTCTTTTTGGGAATTTTCCTTAGGGAATAGGGGAAATATCTCAATCATGCAACTGAATATAAGAACATTTTTCTAAGTATTATCATAAATATTACTGCCTATTAAAAAGTGATATAACAACAATTTATTAACTATGTTTGGCTAAAGAAAAGTATATGCATTTTATGTTTACCTACTATTTATTTAATTTGGGGCAAGCAATTTGTCAACACCTAGCTCAACCATATGTGATGCATATGGGAGCAAACCTGGGATTGAACCAGCCTTAGAGCAAGGCAAGCACCTTAACCCCTTTACTATCTCATTGGCTCTTTACGCAGTATGTTTAGAAGGAAGCAAGACATTTTCAGATGGAGAGGCAGGTCTGGTGAGATTGGCTTGAGAGTGGCATAAGATTGGGTATAAACATGGTGGGGATACAAACATAGTGGTGGAAGAACAAATACCGAAGGATGGTGAAACAAAGAACGTGAGAACTGGCGTTAAGTAAGAAACATGGCACTTGAAGAGGCATGCTCGGTCTGGGAAGACAGGATAAAAATCAACTTCAGTTTTCTTTACGAGGCTGCTTATTATAAAAAAAAATAATACATTTTCAAGGGCTTGAGAGACACAGCAGTGGACAGGACACTTGCCTTGCACATGTCCGATCCAGATTTTATTCCAGCACCAGATATGATACCCTGAGTATGACCAGAGTGATGCCTGAGCACAGAGCTAGGAGTAAGCCCTGAAAATATCTGGGTGTGCTCCATTCTCCCCAAAATAATACACATTCATTATAGAACTATGAAAAACCAATGTAGAGGCAGAAAAGATTAACCAATGATAATGTAAATGGCTGACAATTTCATAGAATATAGTTAAAGTGGAATAAAGTACATAGGATAGAAAACAAATGATCTTGTCTACAAAAGACAGTTTCAACAGCAAAGTCATCTAGACTAGAATATTGAAACATTACCTAAATCCATAGTAGGAAAATACACAAAGTCTGATTTCCTTTATGTTTCTCAAATGAGAGAAATTAATTCAGGCTTTGAGGAAGATTCAAGGAATCATGTACCAAGGGAGACCATACTGTTCATGCAATGCTTTGTCCAACACTGCCTTGTTCCAAAACATCCCTGTCTGTTTGGCCTGGGATAAATTTGCCTGGGATCCCGGCTTGCAGAAGTGCCGAAGGGGGAGAATTTTAAGCAAAGCAGATTCCCCGGTACTGTGATCATTATACCTACTGTAAGAACATCTTGGGGTAGCTTGACTCCCAGCATTTATTTTCGTTTTCTTGTTCTTGTGTGTTCTTTTCTGGCAGCATTCAGTTGATGGCTTAAACCTTTTGGAGCATATTGAAAAGGTTATAAAATATGCAGTAATACAGACTTTGGGCTAATATATTTTCAAAAATGTTTCATGCCTCATTTCTCACGTAAATTCTTAGGTTGCATTCAGCCTTCAGAGCGTCATTCATATTCATGATAGAGAAGAGGGATAACATTTATTACTTTCAGTGCCTGTGATATTAAGCTTTGTCAAGGACCCCTACCCCAAACTGCACCAAGACATTTTCTCCTTGAGTTCCTTCAGTGAAAAAAGTGTTGCTGAGAGAATTCTTTTTTTAATGTGCTCATACATACATATGCCCCCCACACCCTTAGGCTCCTGTCTGCGAAAGAGATTAAAATACTATGTATGAGAGCATTGCACCTTAATCTAAACCAATTTCTTCCTTGATGTTCTTTTCTATGAAGACTATAAGGTTAAGTATTTCAATTATCAGCCTCCTTTGCATTAGGGGTGGTCATAGGATGCAATTCTGGTCAATGAGATATAGACAGAAATGCTCTTCACTGCTTTAAAAAACCCAGAGCTTTGATAAGGAAACAACTCTTGTTTTTACCCTTCTTCCTAACTGGAGTTACAGCATAGGAATATAAGATTTAATAACTGTCTTCCAAACATAAGAGTAAAATGAAAATGCGCAAGTATCCCAAAGTGGAACAAATTGGATAGTTGGATAGTATCAAACTTCTTTCAATATTTTAAGACATGTCATTCTCCTTTCCCATATGTGATTACATTTTTACTCAGCCAGTTATTTGACTTTCCTGTTTTCTACGTCATCTCTAGTACTTGTCTCTTTTCATGGTGATGAGCTGCATTTTGACAGTTGTGAGGTGATATCTCATTGTTGCTTTGATTTACGAGACCCTGTAATTAAGAGATGGTGAGACATCTTTTCACACACTCATTTTGCACACGGTATGTCTTCTCTGATTATGTGACAGTTTTGAAACCAACTTTGTTAGATTTTCTGTTTTGTTTTTATGAATTCTTCGCAAAGTTTGGTTCATCGAACATTAACTTCTTGTCAGGTGTTGGGTTTACAAATGTATCTTCTCTCATTCATTAGCATGTCTTTTCACTTTGATGCTGGCTTCTTTCATTATACCAGCTTCTTCTTAGTTTGATTTAGGTCCACTTGTTTAGTTTTCTTTTATTTCCCTTGTTGCATATGTGTCATTAAATACATCTCAAGCAATGCTATGAAACACTTTATTGTTTTTTATTTCTTCTATGCATTCTATACATACATGATTCAAGATTTTTACATTACGGACTTAATTCATGCTGAATTACTTTTGTGTTACTGGCATTTGACATGTCAAATACTTTTGTGTATGGTGTTAAAAAGTGGTACAGTTTCATTCCTTTGCATGTATTTATTTTCCTAGTACCACATATTGCAAAATCATCCTTTATTCCTTTCTATTCTCTTAGCTCTTTTGTCATAATTTAGTTGTTCATAAGTGTGTGAGAATATATCAAAGCTCCCAGTTTTGTTTTACTGATCAGTATGTCCGTTTAATTCCCTACTATTCTAGTCAATGCTATTCTGCTTATTTTGATAATATCGTCTGAAGACCAGAAGCATGATGTCGCCCTCTTCTGCTCATTTCTTTTAATCTAGTTTCTGTCTTTGAGGTACTTTGTAGTTCCAATAAATTTTATGATTGTCCTATTTTTTGTCAAAAAATTCTTTTGGAATTTTTAATAGGGATTGCATTGAATCTGTGTATTGCTGTAGCTAATGCAGCCCTTTCAAACAATTTTTATTTTACAACCAATAGTGGGCACTGTCTTCCAATTTCCTTGTTTCTTTTATTTCTTTGAAAAGTGGTCCCTGCGTCTTTAAATATGTTACTGTTGTGAAGTACCATTTTTTTATTCTTTCACTTTAAATCTTCATTTTTATTTGTAACGTAAGTGGTCTCTTCAGGCAGCACAAAGTTGGATTTGTTTTATAATTCTTCTAGCCATACTGTGTCTTTTGATTATTGAGTTCATTTTGATTTTAAATTTACGATGGTAATTGATACATATATTTTGTTACTGCCGTTTTGTCTTCTGTTTGCTTTTGCTTTTTTGGGTCACACCCAGGGATTAGTCCTGGCTCTGCCCTCAGCAATTGCTCCTGGCCACACTTGGGGAACCATATGGGATGCCAGGGATGAACCTGGGCGGTATGCAAGGCAACCATCCCACCACTGGAATATCACTCCGGCCCTGTCTTATGTTTTCTTATTCTATCTATTGCTTTTTCAATTTTTTTGTTAGTTTTTCCTTTACACAAAGAAGTTTTATCATTTATTTTTGCAGAGTTCTCATTAAATACTCCTTCAGTTTTGGTTTGTTTGGGAAAGCCGTTATTAAACTCTAGATTCTGAAAAATAATTCTGAAGATTAGAATATTCTTGACTGGCAATTTTGAGAGAAGGAAAATGAGGTGTGTTTGTGTGTGTGTGTGTGTGTGTGTGTGTGTGTGTGTGGGGGGCAAAGGCATTATTTTAATTTATATTAATTTTTTTACAGTAGTGCCAAAATCACTGCTTTATACTTGGAATTTTGCTACACTGTACCAAATCACTTGTCACTTGTCACTTGTCTTCCCATTGTTCATTGATTTGCTCCAGCAGGCACCAGTAACATCTCCATACATCCTTTCACAAGCTAGTGTAGCCCAAGGGCAACTGTGAGCTCCAGGAACGTGAAGAGCCTCAAACCATTCCTTCAGGTCATGGGAATGAGGTCACCAAATTATTTCCACCACTAAAGCCTCTCTAGCCTCCAACCACCACAAGTTTCAGTCATTTTCTTCCTTCGAGTATTTTAAATAGACAGTTTCATGTTTGCTTAGCCTGGAGAGTTTTAGCAGAAAAGTCTGATGGCATCTTAATGTGGATTACTTTATATGCTTGAAATTTTTTTTTTGCAACTAAATTTGCTCTTCTTTGTCTTGAATTCTTAAGAGTTTAGCTAATTTATGTCTTATCACTCTTGGTCAGGAGACCACATGGGGTTCCAGGGATTAACTTAGTTGGCCATGCAAGACAGGTACCCTATCTATCACTCTGGTCCCTATTTTTACAATTTACACGGCAGAGAATGTCCATTAACCATTTTAGCTTCCCAGTAACCGTTTGAGCATAGGAATGATTGTTACTTTATCCCTGAGAGTGTTGAATGACTTACCCGTCTTTTGTGAGAAGAGCGGTTGAGCCTTGAAGTCATGTTGTTTTTCATTGGGGTTCCCGGGGCTACCCCAGAAAAGCACCTTCACTCTCTGCCCTGCTCTCAGTGATGCCCAGATTAGGTTTTTTTTTTTTTTTTGGGTCACACTCGGCAATGCTCAGGGGTTTCTCCTGGCTCTGCACTCAGGAGTTACTCCTGGCGGTGCTCAGGGGGGGGATGCCAGGGATCCCTGGGATCCCTGGGCCAGCTGCGTGCAAGGCAAACGCCTACCCTCTGGACTATCGCTCTGACCCAGATGAGTTTTGTTCTCTGTGTTGAGTATTCCTAGCTGGCAGTGTTTTCTGAGATTCTATGTCTTGTTGGAATTCTCCTACTGTTTAGTGTACACACCTAGATAGTAGGTGTGAGACTCTCACAGACATGGGGTAGAGCTGCTACCAGCTCTCCCTGTGCCCGATCGCTCACAAGGCACCTAGGAGGGATGGCAGGTTCTAGCCCTGGCCCGCCACCCCAGCAGAGCCTCACAAGAAATAGGACGGCCCCCCACTCCATGGGGGCTGTCATTTTCCACATCTGAACTTCCTCTCGTCAGAACTCCACCCAGCAGAACAGTCTATTACAGCCCAGCTCAAGCGGCCGCTTACGGCTGCATGGTTCATCAATAAATGCTGGAGATCAGAGGTGACTACAAGAGTATGTCACCCACATGGCAGAGCCTGGCAAGCTACCCGTGTCATATTTGATATGCCAAATACCAGTAACAATTATACCTCATTCCCATGACCTGATGGAATGGTTTGAGGCTCTTTATGTTCCTTGAGTAAGCAGATGCCCTTGGGCTCTACTAGTATGAGGCAGGATATATGGAGATGTTACTGGTGCCTGCTCGAGCAAATCGGTGATGAACAGGGAAGACAGTGATACAGTTGGTCTAATAATCAGATGGTGTTCTATTATCTTCATAGACCTGTATATTAAATTTCTTTCTGGTCTTAACAAGTTATCAGGTAAATAAATCACCTAAATAGCTGTCCTTCCCCTTCTCTACATTTTCTGGGCATTATTTCCTAACAACACTAAATAGCCACCTATGTTTTTCTTTGTTTTTATATCTTGTATCTCTGTCTTCTTGCACATGAATCTCTTTTAGAGTTTTAAGTTTAAGTTCACTCATCTTGGGGGTCAGAGTGATAGCACAGTGGGTAGGGCATTTGTCTTGCATACAGCAAACCTGGGTTCAATCCATGGATTACATAGGGTCCCTGGAGCACCGTCTGTAGTAATTCCCGTGTGCAGAGGTAGAAGTAAGCCAGGAACATTGTTGAGTGTGATCCAGAAAGCAAAAAAGAAAAAAATTTGACTTATCTCTCTTTCCATTGAGTTTATTCTATGTGTTGATTTGTTTTGGGCATATGTGATCTAATTTATTAAGTTCTCAATACCTTAAATATATTAGATTTTTAGTTTTAGCTTAAGTCTTTTCTTGGTGTTTATTAATTTCATTTTAAGATTATTAAATCAACTTTCTGAGTTTTCTTGTATCTTTTTTTAATAAAGTTTGTTATAAAAGCTAATTTGAACTCTATCAAGACTATCAAGGAATATAATTCCATTTTATTCAGTTTGGTTTCTGAACAGTTATTGGTCACTCCTTATGATATCATGTTACCTTGAAATTTCAAATGCACTGGTAACATATTCCTCTTTCTACCCAATTACTTTCTGCCATTTATTAGAAATTAATTTACTGAAAAATTAAAAATTTTAAAACACTGTGATTTATAGTTATTCATGTATATAGTGCTCCAACACCAAGCTTATTACCGGTGTTGACTTCCTCCAACCAGTTTTCCTTCTGAAGGTCCTCTCTCACTACCAGCTTGTCTTTTTGACAGGCACATTTAATTTTTGTTTTTACGGGCCAGAGCGATATCACAGCGGGTAGGGCATTTGCCTTGCACATGGTTGACCCGAGATCGATCCCGGCATTCCATGTGGTCCTCTAGCACCATCAGGAGTATTTCCTGAGCAAAGAGCCAGGAGTAACCCCCTGAGTATCACCGGGTGTGACCCATAAAGCAAAAAAAAAAAAAGTTTTATATCATATATAAATTATATCGTTATTATATAATATATTAAATATATATTTGTACTTATAAATATAAAATCATTATAATATATTATTATATAATTTTTATTATATTTTAAAAAATAAATAAATTAAAAAAATTATTATGTCTCCCTGATGATTAATGATGAAGAGCACTTTTTTGTGTGCCTTTTTGGCCATTCAATTTCTTTTTTTGGGAAGGTTCTGTTCATTTATTCTCCCCATTTATTTTTATGAGGTTGACTGCTTTCTTCTTGTAAAGTGCTACCAGTGCCTGATATATCCTGGATATTAACCCATTATCAGATGGGTATTGGATGAATAGTCTTTCCCACTCTGGATTGTCTTTGTATCTTCGTCACTGTTTTATTTTTGAGGTGCAGAAGCTTTTCAGTTTTATATAATCCCATTTGTTTATCTTTGCTTCCATTTTCTTTGTCAGTTTGTTTCGTCTTTGAAGATGCCTTTAGTTTCAATGTCCTAGAGCGTTTTCTTATGTTTTCTTTGATGTACCTTATAGATTCATGTCTGATGTTGAGATCTATAACCCATTTTGATCTGACTTGTGCATGGTGTTAGAAGGAGGTCTAAGTTCATTTTTTCATACATAGCTGCCCAGTTTTCTCAGCACCATTGTTAAAGAAATTTTCTTTGTTTCACTTAATAATTTCTGCTCCTTTTATCGAAGATTAAGTGATTGTATATTTGAGAGTGTATTTCAGGATATTCAGTTCTATTCCATAGGTCTACGTGTCTGTCTCTATACCAATACAAAACGTTACTTCAAGAAATAAAAGAGGAGTTGAAGAAATGGAGACACCTCCCCTGCTCATGAATTGGGAGAATTAACATTATCAAAATGATAATACTGCCTAGAGCTTTATACAGATTTAATCGGTCACTATAAGGATACCCATGACAGTCTTCAAAGAAATTGACCAAACACTTCTGAAATTTGTATGGAATAATAAAACCCCAGAAATAGATAAAGCAATCCTTGCGGAAAAGAATATGGGATGTATCACTTTCCCCAATTCAAACTCTACTACAAAGTAGTCGTAATTAAAAAAGACAGGCACGTTTTTAAGTTTGGTTGCTATACTTTGATTTTCATGTTGTTGGTTCTATAGCTTAGGTATCTACACATACCACACCTCTACACTAACAATGTGCCTGAGGCTCCTTACCCTGTTACCTTTCATCCATCTCTTTCCTTCCCAATCCCCTGATTTCTCTCTTTCTGTGTTCTCATTTCAGATTCCTCACTGTGCGTTTTAAAACTCTAGGTCAGCAATTTAGAATTAGCTTCTACTTTTTTCTTTTCCAGCAGGTGGTGCTATAACTTGATGATCATCAGGAGGATGATGAGTACTGATCACTGCTGAGGTGCTCCAGGACAGGGTTGTGGGCACAGTTCGACTGTATCCAAGAGGAGGGAGGGGTGTGGTCTATCAGCTAGTAGCATAGTACTAGGGGATGTCTGGTTCACGTGTGAAGCCTCAGCTACATTTTGAGGCTACAGTTGGGTTTCACGTCTCACAGTTGTGCCTTTTCGGCTTCCCATCTAAATTCCAGTTGCCCGTTAGGTATACTTCACAGACCTGTCCCAAATTCTCAGTGGTAGGGAAGGTCAACAGTGCTTTCTCTGTTTTCCTCCTCTCTTGGCCTGTTGGGGTACCTAAGCTCCTCCATTGTAAGCTTCACCTGGACCACGGATGTGGACCTCCACAGAATTTCCTAACTACTGTCTTCTGTATGGGACCGTCATTTGGTGGCCAGTTCTGCCATTTCTAATCCTTTGAGACCATTACCTCCATGTTTCTCTTGCCACCAACCTGTCCTAATACTGAACTCGAATCTTCAGAGCTACTTCTTAGGTCCTTGTGAAGGTCTCTCAATGCAGGAGGTACTTCTGCATTACCCGCATGCTTTAGGATTCTCCCAGTAGTGTACACGTACCAAAAATTGTTAGTAGTTTCTATTTTTTTAGGAAGTCAAAGCATAAGAAGTAATTTACTAATATCTTTGTGATGTTATTCTAGCATCTTTAGTATTGTGGATGCAAATTATAAGCTTTTTCCAGAATTTTCTTTCAGATTGGTTTTGGAGAACAATGCAAACTAACTCATACAACTTGATTTGAATATTGTTTCACCAAATGTAATATTGGAGTTGTCTCTCTCTGGTGAATAGTGCCTTCAACAGATCACATTTGATTTTATACTGGCATGAAAATAAGTTTCAAAAAGACATCAATTCATAGTTTCCTCTTCCCAAAGATAATATGTTAATATTGTTTTCATAATAGGAATTGTCTCAAAAATTGCTTTTTTACCAAAGTTGCTCTAGGCAGAGGTAATGGAAAGGTACTACTTAAAAATAACTTCTGTACTCTGAAAAATGAGTGCATTGTACCCTTGGTGTTTCCTTTGATATTTCTTTACGGAACTTTTAATTGAAGTTTAAATTTTTTATTCACTTTTTAATTTTTATTATAACACGGTGAGATAGACATTTACAAAGCTGTTCATGTTTGGTTTCAGTCATGCAATGTTGCAGCACCATCCCTCCACCAGCACACATTTGTTACCGCCAGTGTCCCCAGATTCCCCCCCCTTGCCCCAGCCCCTCCCTGCCTCTCTGGCAGGCACTCCACTTTTCTTCTCTCTCTTCTTCTCTTCTTTTTTGTACATTGTGGTTTGCAATACATATACTGAGGGGCTATGATGAGTATCTCTTTGTCTACTTTCAAGTCTCAGTTCTAGAGTCACATTACCATTTTCAACTATTATTGGCAAGCTGTTCCTTTCTTTTCTTACCTAACCTCTGCTCCCCCACAACCCCCCCAAGGGTCCTTTTAATATACTGCTCATCTTTTGGTCACTATAGAGTTTGTTCCATGTCCTTACTCATAGCTTATAATATTGCTCAGGACATTTAGCCCTATCTCAAGACCAAGATAGCTTATTCACAGCTTGCCCTGGGTCCACCCAGTTCTGTAATGAGACCCTCTTTTTGGGGTGTAATGAGTTGGAATCAATCTAAGGACAACAGAGGTTTTAACTTAGGAAATATGAAGGATGCCCAGGAGTAACAAATTCAGAGATAAAGTAACTCATATCACAAGTGCAAAGTGCATAGCCTTAACAGTCTTCCTGTGTCTGTACAAGAATCCTTTGTATTAGCATAAGAATATGTAAAGGACATCAGGAAAGAGAGAAGCAAAGTTTCATTTACAATATAAAACCCAGGGCTGGCAAGTTGGAGACAGAGGGCTGTAAACAAAGGGGTAACCCAGCAGCCACCTAACATGATCTTAGATTGTAGATTAGTTTGTCCTTTAGCTTATTGACTTAAGCAGTTTCCTCTCACCCACTGCATTATATTCCTGTCTTCATTCCCATTTTTCAGCCTTAATTTAGTTTCATTAACTTACATGATAGTCTCAAATTTCTTTTTTTAAATATTTTATTATATGACCATGAGATACACAATTACAAAGATGCTCATGTTTGAGTCTCGGTCATACAGTGTTCCAGCACTCAGCCCTCCACCAGTGCCCATTTCCCACCACCAATGTCCCCAATTCCTCCCCATCCCCTAGCCTGCCTCTATGGCAGGTTCTCTCTCTCTCTCTCTCTCTCTCTCTCTCTCTCTCTCTCTCTCCTCCCTTCCTTCTATTATACATTGTGGCTTGTATACATACATTAGAGGTTAGCATGTATATGTTTTTGCCTATATTCAATGCTCAGTTCTAGGCTGGTATTATCAATTTCGACGATATTAGCACACTGTTCCCTTCTCTGTCTTACTTAATATCTGACTCCCACTCATTTGTGGTAGATTCCACCTGTTGACAAGGCCTCCTGATTCATGTTTTGCCTGATCCTGGTTATTGGTATCAAAATACTTATATATTTATGTCATGCAGATAAATGCAGTCATTCATGCCTGTCTTTTTCCTTCTGGCTAATTTCACTCAACATGATCCTCTCCATGTCCATCCATTTACAGGCAAATTTCTTAACTTCATTTTCCTAACAGCTGCACAATAGTCCATTGTGTAGGTTTACCAAAGTTTCTTTATCCAGTCATCAGTTCTCCGGCATTCTGGTTGTTTCCAGATTCTGGCCTTTTGTGAATAGTGTTGCTATGAAAATAAAAGTGCGGATGGTGTTTCCACTGTGTGTTGTTGGCTTCCCAGGGTATATTTCCAGGAGTTTTATGGCTAGGGTATAGTCTCAAATTTCTTACCCCAAGATTGCACACCTAAATCATTTAACTAGTTCCTAAGCACCTTGAAGTGATGGATGTTAGACATAGTTCTACATCTTGTAATAATTTCAGGTTCTGACTTCAAACTCAGAGTGAGAGTATGTTTTCTGGGGTAATGGCCCTTCCTACTTTCTGAGCTTTTCTATTGTATAATCCATTACTTTTCCTTTATTTATTTATTTACTCATTCATTTATTTATCTATCAATTTATTTTTTTTTATTATGCCACCATGAGACATACAATTACAAAGATGCTCATGTTTTGGTTTCAGTCATACAAAGTTCCAGCACCCATCCCTCCACCAGTGCCCATTTCCCACCACCAATGTACCCTGATTCCCTGCCCCCTCAGCCTGCCTCTATGGCAGGGCAGGCAGTTGGCCTTTTTTCTTTATTTAATTCAAAATTTTTAATTTAAATTGAAAATGAAAAAATATTTAAAAGATATTTATTTCAATATCTTTAATCATATTAATATATTTAATGATATTTCTGTTAATAGCTAAATGCCAAAGAATTGTGTAGGGTTTGCTGTGGGGGATTGCATCTCAACAAATACCAAAAGGACTTCCAGATGAAAATAAACATGTTAAATATTTGGAAGGATTAGGAAACAACCTAATTAGAAACAAAATCCAAAGAACTAGGTTGTGTATGAGCTTAGATTACATTCCTATGCCTGAGTGGCCTTATTTTTAAAAATATTTAAGAACAGCTCTTCAAATGTATGATTTGTGACAAAGCATAGCTAGTTCTGTCTTTATCCTTGCTATTTTTCTGAGGTTCAAGAATTTACATAATGTAATATAAGAAGATATTTATTTAGTCTAATGTCCCTGAACTTATGCTAGCAACTATAAATTTCTATAATCCAACTCCTAATTGTTTAGAAACAGGGACTGAAAATGACTTGAGCATGTTCATACAACTAGTTCTGAAATAGAATGTAGAAGCAGAGCAGTCACTTATTTGCAGACCAGCACTGGTTGTATTATATAAGGTTTGTTGAAATTCTTTTTATTTATTATATATAGCAAATTATCTCTCCATAATTTCCACCCAAACTTTAGTCCTTTTTATTGCTAGTAATTCAAGTTGAGTTTTTGGGTAAGATCGTGTGTGTGTGTATGTGTGTGTGTGTGTGTGTGTGTGTGTGTGTGTGTAGTACTTTGTACACTTAAATTTGATTGTCAACATTTTTAGATCAGCAAGGAGTGTGCCCATAAAGAGAATGTTACTGTGGAAGGCTCAGAAACTTCAAATTTCAGAGCCCTATACGCTATACAGAGATATTTGCTTCTGTGTCTCCTTAAGTCAAATGCATCCATATTTTATCTCTGACTTTTAATTCTTGCATTATCCAGCTTGACAAAATCAGAACATTAAAAGAGTGATCCCAAGTTTTCAGGTCAGTAAGCAAAGTGCATGGTTGCGCCACCCAGGCAGAATTTGGGAGAGATAACTATGAGTTAGTTGCAATTTCCTTGTTTCATGGCAGTAGAGATCGTGAGTACCTATTCTGATGCAATCTTTCCCTTTGAGAATAATCATCACATTTTATTAACACTTTTCAGATGACCTGTATTGCTGATCAACTGTTCAGTTCATATAACTTTAGTATAGCAAAGACCATATTTGAGAGTTTGTACCTCTGAAATGGTTCTGAAATCTCAGTGATCTCACATTGCTTCCATTCGAGAAGGACAGTACAAAGAAAGGTGATCATGTTGTGCTTCCTTATTTAAATCAATCATAATAAGCAATCTGTGTCAAATGACAGATAAAATGGCATGCTTTTTTGTATCTTCCTCAGGTTAGGTGCAGCAAATGTAAGTTAAATTAATAAATATGAATATATTCCATGTCATTGCTTAAATCATATAATGATATTTTTAATTGGGTCATATCTATTATAAGTGCTGTCCCAGTCTTAATTTAATTAAATTTTAATTTATTTTCAGTGAAGTATAATATATATTTTAGGTGTTCATTACTGAAAATCCAATGGGCATATGCACAAGAGAAAGAATAATTCTGTCTTTCACCATATATTTTGCCCCTATGCATCACTCTGTCCATTCTGGTAAACACTATCCTGTCTTACAGTAGAAAACTGTGTTTATTCCTATAGGCTGTTTTCTCCATACAATACATCTGATCTAATCGTATGGTATTTGGCTTTCTCTAGGTCTATCCAAAACTGAAATAATTCAATTACAATAATATCTAGTATTAACAAGGAATTTTTCCATTTATAATTTCCTCAAAGAAAATGAATTCTTTTCATATTATCTCTTAATTGTAGTTTCAAGAAAGCAGCAAAACAAATAAAACTTATTTGTTAAAAAAAAAACCTTGTTTATCACTTGATTCTAGTTCATAATCCTCTGGCTTTATTATCATTCCCATACACTAATTGATACATTAATTGATTATTATCCCCCTAATCATTAATTGATCATTGTAACCTTACAAATTATTTTTTTCAGATATTTTAGATCAGAAAGAGGGTATATTGACTTTTTCTGAAGAAGAGAATAAAGAAACAATTTTTTGAATTGTAATGATCTCACAATTTAAAGCTAGTCCTTTTTTTACCACTAATTAACTTTATACAGTCCTTATATTCTTTTCTTTATAATGATTCCAAATTCACATTAGGAAAACTCAGTATTTCTTCTACCTAGGTAATTGATAATAAATATATATAATAACATAATTTAAAATTTTATTATTAAATATATCATATCAATGTTGTAGTAAATGAAGACTATTGTGGAAAAATTACTTACAATAATTTTTATATTATATGCAATTTACATTATATTTTTCACTTAATACACTGTAAATCATAAGACTCAAAGGACAGAGAAAATACCAGCGAAAAACTTATGAAACCACCTGGAATTAACAAACAACTTCCTTTTTCAAATACATTTTTAAAGATCACCATCTGTTTCTACATTGAATAGTGTACATAGAGACTGCACTTGGTCTATTTGAATATTTGTTAAAGTGGTCACGAGGAGAGTAGTTTTCAAATCTGAAATTAACTGAATGAGGAAATGTGAAATGGGAGACACTAGATCACCCTTGACCCTAGGGTATAAGGAAGAGAAGGCTAGAGAAAACATTAAGGGGGAAAGAAGAGACTGATAAGAAGCAACAGGGAGCAGGGGTCAAGGGATATAAGTACATTGATGTAAAAGAACGCTATAGCTAAATACCAAAACCGGAGTCAACAACACCGAACACAAGAGATCAACAGCCAAACTTTAAAAAGTTTCTGTCAAAGTAGCAGACTGGGGATTTGGGATGGGGAGAGGGGGTAAGAGGACTGGGGAACAGAAAACTTGGGGAGAAGGTGGAGCGAAGACACTGGCTGGAGGAACTGGTGCTGGAATGTAGTATAACTCAACCTTGAATAACTTTGTAAATCATAGTGTTTTAATAATAAGTACAAATAAAAGAAAACAGCACAAATTAAAAAAAAATGATTTGAGGTCTTCCATCCCGTCACCACATATGGCCAGGACTGACTGCTGAGCACAGAACCAGAATTCTCCCTGAGTATTACTGGGTGTGGCCCAATTATCCATTCCCCGAAAAAGAGGATAGACTAACAATAAATCTGAGAGTATCTACCCGGTATTTATGTTTATTCTTGGGAACTGTGTTTAAATAATTACAAATCAAGACCTGGAATCTGGCTTTAATTTGGCTGTCAAATACAGATAGCTAGTAAGTATGCTTCTTTCTAAAAAATTTTGTGAGAACATTGAATTAAAAGTCAGAATACTCTTGCTAGCTCTGATATTAATGAATTAATTATCTTCATTGGATAAGCCACTTAGGTTCTCTGGGGTTTCTCAATTTTTCAAATGGTCTGGAAGTCTAAATGTACAATCATTTTTTTCCTAGTTCATAAAATATGACTGTAAGGCAAATATAGCTCAATAATTCATTAATTCTATTTTCTAAAAAAAGCATTTTACTATTCTAATAGTGATATAAGGTCCCAGAAAATAAGGTATTTTTAATCCAACACTTCATTAAAGAATGTAAACCAAATGAACTAGAATCTATCTATATTTATATAATATCTATAGGTATATACAGCTAAGTTGATGTAATATAATACATTTTCCTATTTCCTCTCAATTATGAATTTCAAACTCTATTTTCATATTTTTCCATTTTGATTTTTGTGTTTTCCTTGGAGGACATACCTGGTATGTCATTCCTGACAGTCTTGGAACCATATGGGACTCCATGGATCAAACCCAGGTCAGCTGTGTACAAGGCAAGCACACTATTCACTGCATTATCCCCAGAAATGGAAGATGTTTTCAAATATATTCCTCATTTTCATAATCATAAATTTATTTCAGAACTCCACCCAGCAGACCAGCCTATCACAGCCCGGCTCACGCGGCTGCAAGTGGCGCGAGGTTCATCAATAAATGCTGGATTTAGAGATGACTACAAGAGTATGCTACCCTCATGGCAGAGCCTGGCAAGCTACCCGTGTCATATTTGATATGCCAAATACTAGTAACAATTAGAGACCTAATTCCCATGACCTGATGGAATGGTTTGAGACTCTTTATGTTCTTGGAGCAAGCAGGTGCCCTTGGGCTCTACCTGCATGAGACAGGACATATGGAGATGTTACTGGTGCCCGCTCAAGCAAATCGATGAACAATGGGAAGACAGTGATACAGTGATTATTTCAACTAATTCACACAGAGTAACAACCATCAACAACAGTGTTATGATACTAACTATGCCACCTGGTAATATATTGAAGGTACATAATGCTTTATTTTTTAGCCTGAGAAGACTGATTTAACCAATTATGATATGAAAATATGAATCTGAAATGTCAGTGAAAGACACAAGTAAAAGGAGGGGGACTTAATTTGGGTGTGGGATTCAGGAAAGGCATCTCTGAAAAAATAACAGCATTTAGGCTAAACCTCCAGGGCTGAGTAGAAATTAATATTAGAAGGATGAGGTTGAAATTCTAGGAAGAACAGCTGCAAACATATAAACAATAAGAAAGGAAAGAGTTCTAGAGATGTAAACCTTAAAGTTACTACTTTGTGACCTTGAAAGAAAGATTGATGGTATAGGCCTTTATAGTCTCTGTATTTATTTTGAATTTCAGGATCAGAAAGGTAGTTAGTAGAAGGGCAAGAGGAAAGCCTTGCACATGGCGAATACTGGGTTCAATCCCAGTACTGCACTTTCAGGAGTGATCCCTGAGCACCTTCAGGAGTGATCCCTGAGCACAACCAAGCGTGACCCCTAAGCTACCCCACCACCCCAAAATAAAAGAATTTTGATTTTTACCTGAAGTTCTTTTGGATGGTTTATAACAATGTAAGCTAACATTCAATTTATATATTTAAAATTGAATTGTCATTAACATTATGAGTTAACTAAAGTGAAAAGGAAACTAATGTTGGCAAAAATTTCAATGAGTAAACTTAACAAAGTTTATAGCGGTGGAAATATTTATAAAGATGTAGATAGAAGACATTTTGGAGAATAAAGCAAATTCTGCCATGGAATAAATGTAAGAAAAACAAAGTCTCTAATCTATATGATATAGGAATTATCACTGTATCATGTCTAATCGGGCGGTACGGTGGTGATCACTGTCTTCCCGTTCATCATCAATTTTTGCTCGGGCGGGCACCAGTAACATCTCCATATGTGCTGTCTCATGCAAGTAGAGCCCAAGGGCACCTGCTTGCTCCAGGAACATAAAGAGCCTCAAACCATTCCATCAGGTCATGGGAATGAGGTCTGTAATTGTTACTGGTATTTGGCATATCAAATACGACACTGGTAGCTTGCCAGGCTCTGCCATGCGGGTAGCATACTCTGTGAGTATATGACACACTGATGCAGCGGGAGTTCTAGATAGCAGCACTCCAACACAATTTAAGCCTTTTATACAATATTTGGGTGGAGGGGGTATAAGCACACATCACAGGGCATTGGTAAGCTCCTGGGCCACTGTAGCAGATAACAATCTTCACAACAAATGACAATTACATATTCCCTGTGATCAGAGGTCAGAAGACCAGGCACATTCTGCCTCACCTTAATTCGTATAAGCACAGAGCAAAACCAGGATTCCCGAGTGCAGAAAGAGGAGTAGCCCCCTGAGCATCGCTGGCTGTGACTCAAAAAGAAATCTCCCTCCACCAGCGCCCACCGCCCCCACACACACACACAATGTAAAAATAAAAAGGTGCCTGTCAAGGATTGAGACTGGAGGGAATGTAGGGACCTTGGTCAGGGGAAGTTCATACAGATAACTGGATTGATGTTAGAATACCATATGCCTGAAAATCAATTAGGAATAATTTTGTAAGACATGGTGCCATAATGCAAAATTTTTAGAACCATTTGTAAAAATATAAACCAAGTTCCAATACTCACTTGATCAGAATAAAATATGTGTTTCTCAGCTTGCTCTACCAAAATCCCTGGAAGTCTGCCAGTTAGGTTCATAATCTTCTCTTTTAACATCCTTTTTTTTTCTTCCTTGGGCAAATGATTATTTTTGCAGGAATTCTAGCATGAGAACTTCTGTAGAAACTGTATTCCAGGAATTTTCTTCCCTTGCTATTTGCTTAGACAAACTTTTTGCTATTATTCAAGTCTCTGTTGAGATATTCTTCCTGATTACCCATTGAATCCAGCCATCTGAAAAATCTTTACATCTTTTCTCTTCTTGTAACACAAAAATTAGATTTCAGTATTTCAGTAAAACTCCATTCTAATTATCAAGTATAAATTAGTAACACCACACCCTGTTCCTTATTATACTATTACTGATTTTCCTTAAAAATATTTTATATTCTTTTTTTAAATTTTATTATATCACCATGAGATAGACCATAACAAAGCTCTTCATGATTGGGTTTCAGTCATTCAGTGTTTCAGCACCCATCCCATCACCAGTGCACCCTTCCCAACACCAATGTCCTCAGATTCCCTCCCGCCACCCATCCTGTCTCTATGGCAGGCACTTTTCTTCTTCTTTCTTCTTCTTCTTCTTCTTCTTCTTCTTCTTCTTCTTCTTCTTCTTCTTCTTTCTTCTTCTTCTTCTTCTTTTCTTCTTCTTCTTCTTCTTTCTTCTTCTTCTTCTTCTTCTTCTTCTTCTTCTTCTTCTTCTTCTTCTTCTTCTTCTTCTTCTTCCTCTTCTTCTTCTTCCTCTTCCTCTTCCTCTTCTTCTTCTTCTCCTCTTCCTCTTCCTTCTTCCTCTTCTTCTTCTTCTTCTTCTTCTTCTTCTTCTTCTTCTTCTTCTTCTTCTTCTTCTTCTCTCTTCTCTCTCCCCTTTTTGGAAACTGTAGCTTGTGATACATTCATTTAATGGTTGTCATGTATACTCCTTGCCTACATTAAATGCTCAGTTCTAGTCTGACATGAACTAGAACATTTCCATGTGCATTTCCAACACTTATTGGCACCCTTTTTTCTTCTCTATCTTACCTTACCTCTGTCCCCAAACACTTGTGATAGATTCCAAACATTGACAAGTCCTCCTGATCCCTGTTTTGCCTGGCCTTGGATATTATCTCATTTTATATGTTTATATATATAACGTTTTATATATATAACATATAATTTTATATAACATACATATGTTATATATATTACATATTAGCATTTATATATTTCATTTTATGTTTATGGTTTGTCATTTCCCCCTAGAATTTATCTTCATAGTTTCAGTCAGGATACTTATCTTACTTAATACCATATCTCCAGAATGTTGACTAGTGGTTGGCAGGCATATCATTAGTATATCAGATTAGAGTGCTGCAGTGTATGCAGTTACTCTTTTGAAAGCATTATAGAGGACTTGGTTTTAAAAATTAATTTTACTAAAAAAAATATTAAAAAGATGCCGGAGCGATAGCCAGCTGATAGGGCATTTTTCTTGAACATGGCTGGCCCATGCCGGCCCGGGTTTGATCCCCCAGCATCCCATATGGTCCCCGAGACCACCAGAAGTAATTCCTGAGTGCAAGCAGGAGAAATCCCTGAGCATCGCCAGGTGTGACCCAGAAAACGCAAAAAGAAAATATTAAAAATTAATTTTGCTAACTGTATATCTCTTATAATAGCAATAGTAGATTTCATCTTTAATGTGCGTTCTACCAAATAGCATGCTTAAATTTTTCAGAAGCACTTTGCTACTAGAAAGTAGCCAATTTCAGGGGAGAGGGAGAAAAAAAAGATATATAGCTAATCACATGTCAAAATTTCCAGCAGATAATGTTCTTATTTGATAAAGCATATGTATAAATTGTGAAGTGTATATCTACTCGGTAAACATTAATCAGGAACTATCCTGGGTATATGGGATTCAAAAACAGATACAACACAGTAGATTTCTCTATTCACTAAAAGATGAATTAGTGAATAAGGAAGCAAAAGCTAACAATACTATGCTTTCAAAAAGCTATAACAGGTTGAACTAAATAATGAGGAGTCAGCTTATTTTAATACCTTTGGGCCATAAGACCTTATTCACTGGAATTTAGACACTACATAAATGCCTCCATTCCTCCTAAAGGATAATCATTAATATGAAGTTCATTTACTCTGGCATATACACCTTTCTCAAATTAAGTGGAAGTCTTTCACAAAAAAGCAAAGATAGAAGGCCAATATTTCAATGGGGCAATTAAGCTTTGACTCTACAAGAAATTGCCATAAGAAAAGAAGCACAGCAAAGAAATATACTGTGCATAATGGTTGTGCAGTGTCGACTTATTATTTCTGGAAGGGACTATAGATTAGAACGTGACTCTGCCTGAGCTAAAGGGGTGTATGAAGTCTAGTAAACAGAGCATACCAAAAGGAAATGCTGGAGAGAAAAAATAATGCAAAATAAATAGGGATAGAAATTGTGTTGAACAGAGCATGACCTTTAGAAAGGAAGGGAAGATTTTGCATATATAGCAATATCACATAACAGTTCTCTCTGAAAAAGCAAAATTATTTCAATATTTTCCCATTTACTTAATGCAGAAAGGTATGGCTTGCTTTGACAAAACATATTTCCTACTTAAGTGTTATTATATAGAGACAACCCACCGAGCTCATACTGCTTGCTCATTGTCATTCTTAAAGGCCAAGAATAAGCTGCATATAAGCACTGGAAACATTTTCATAACAGAGATCCTTTTGTTCAAACTTTTTGGTTTTATAGTTACTCACAAAGCATTGGAAAGCACTATTATAAATACATCTTATAATGAGGGGGGCAAATTATTTTAGAGTAGATGTCATTTCTTAGCTGTTCAAAAGAAAGAATGAGGCAACAGGTCTAGAGGAATATTTTGAATCTAGAATTTTCTGGATAAAAGTAGCACTACTCTATGTACTACTTAATGTATATAGGTATATAATTATTTTGCCAATGAATATTAAACTTAGCACATTAAGTATTATCTTCAAATCTGTACAATCTCAGAGAGTAAGTTATCTTAAAATAAGTTAAAGTAGCATAAAGAGAAGCTTGCTAACATTAAACTGGTGGAAAATATTTCTCTACTATCTGAAATGTTCTACGAGCAATTATTAACATATTCATTCTTTTATCTATATTTCTTAGCCATAGTAAATTAATGCACATATATTAAATCATAATATACTTTACCATAGCAATGTTTTATCTAGTATATATCTATTAGAAATCAAAAGCCTATTTGAAGAGAATTATATTATTTGAAAAAATTTCATGCATGCAATGAAATGGTATGATAAATGTTTTCAAAAAGGAGATTGGTGGTAAAAATGCACATTGGCAAAGGGACTGGTGTTTGAACATTGCGTGCCTGAAGCCCAATCATGAACAAAACTGTAACTTTGGGGGGGAAAAAATTAAGATAATTGAACTTAAAAAAGGAAATAAAGGAAAATTTGGAATTTACTATTTTTTGGGGGTGGTGCCAAGAATCAAGGAATTTAGTCTTTCTGCTAGCAGTAAGTAGACCATACTTTGTATACCACTAATCTATTCCAACAGTTGCAAGTGACAAATTTGATCATTTGTTCAAAGGACCTGGCTCCTTTTTACTATTTAGTACTCAGCAGGAGCAAACCACTTAGAGATAACTCTGGAATCAAGAATTTTGTTGCTTTTATAACTTTTAAAAATGGTGAAAAATGCCCCCTACATTAGTATGACTGACCAGTTGTGTTATATTTCACCAGTTGAACTGCCCTCCCCCCACCCCCAAATGTGCAGTACCTTGAAGCTATTGCTTAAATTGTCCGAGGCTCTGGGCTTTAAGGTCACAATATTAATTTTCTCACATTTATGATCTTGACACATTTTACGTTTAATCTTTTATGAAGAATAGTCTGTCTTTACCTTGAGCTGTGTTTGTGTTAGGCTATAAAATCGAATGGTGACCAGTGGAATCAATAAGGACATTAAAGCGACAATAGAAACTTGTTCAAACCAAGAAAGCTGGGGTGCAGAGTCTGAATGAGATGCAACCTACATTCATAAATCTCTGTAAGTAAGAACTAAACGAGCTGTTAAAATTCTTTGAGGGGGGAAGTAGGCAGCTTATATTAATGAAGGCCATCTTGATAGGGTCATAAAATAATTATTAAACATTTAATATTTTTATTGCTAGTTATATGTGAAACAAATACAGTCATTCCATTCTGAAATTTTACCTTTAACTCTGCTACACCACATTTTTCCTTCCCTTTAGGACTTAGAGCAAAGGGACAGAGTGAGAGAAATTCAGAAGCATATTTGTCAAAGAATAAACATATTAGTTGACAATTTTTTGTCTATATTAGGCAGTATTTTCCCCTTTTATGTGAATGTAGTAAATAGGCATCAATCTTGGTAGGAAAATGACATTAATATTGATTTCCTTATATAAAAATGCTGTAAATAATATTTCATTTAAACTCATGAGATTTCAATGTAAAAAGTTTAGGTTGTAAGCAATTTATAATGGGCAATAACAATTTTTGTTACCTTCTAAGTTTAGTAATTAGTAAGTTTTTCCAGATCTTTCACAAATTTTTGTGAAAGAATAGCATCATGGATCAATTTTATGGTACTAAAATTATTCCTCCTTTTTGGAGTTTTCTTAGCCTTGTTTTTACCTTTCTAAAGTACTTCATTGTGAGTACTTTATGAATAAAACACTATCCATAAATATCTTTGAAAGTTGATGCTAAAGTAGAAAATTTTGTAATAACAGATTTTTAGCTCATATCTAAAAATTTTTAAGGGGGCGGGGCGATGGCCCGCGGGGGGGCGTTGCCTTGGGCGGCCTGTGCCGGCCGGGGTCGATCCCGGCTCCCATATGGTAAAGCAGTAATTCCTAGAGAAACAGGAAAACCGCCTGGGGTTGGGGTGAAAAAAAAAAAAAAGAAAAAAAAAATGCTTTATTAAAACACTGTGAGATATACAATTACAAAGATGTTCATGTTTAGTTTTCAGTCATAAAGTGTTCCAGCACCCATCCCTCCACCAGTGCCCATTTCCCACCACCAATGCCCCAAGTTCCCTCCCCTTCCCGCAGCTGCCTCTATGGCTGGCACTTTACTCTCTCTCTCTCTATCTCTCTACCTGTCTCTCTATCTCTATCTATCTCTCTCTATCTCTCTCTCTCTATCTATCTATCTATCTATCTATCTATCTATCTATCTATCTATCTATCTATCTATCTATCTATCTATCTATCTATCTATCTATCTATCTATCTATCTATCTACCTATCATCTATCTATCTATCTATCTATCTATCTATCTATCTATCTATCATCATCATCATCATCTGTCTCTGTCTCTGTCTTTTTTTTCTCTTTCTCTTCCTTCATTTACTCATTGTGGCTTGCAATACATACATTTAGAGGTTATCATATATTTCTTTGCCTACATTCAATTCTCAGTTTTAGACTGGTATTACAATTTCTGACAATTATTAGCACACTGGTGCCTGCTCTGTCTTACCTAACCTCTGACTCCCACACACTTACAGTAGATTCCACCCACTAAGACCTCCTGATCCACATTTTGCCTGTCCTTGGATATTGGTATCATGCTATATTTTTATATCATGCAAATAAATGCTGTTATTCTATCGCTGTCATTTTCCCTCTGGCTAAATTCACTCAGCAAGATTCTCTCCATGTCCATTCATTTATAGGCTAATTTCATAACTTTGTTTTTCCTAACAGCGGCAAAGTATTCCATTGTGTAGATGTACCACAGTTTCTTTATTCAGTTGTCTGTTCTCAGGCACTCTGGTTGTTTCCAGATTCTGGCTACTGTCAATAGTGCTGCTGTGAACATAAAAATGCAGATGGTGTTTCTGCTGTGTGTTTTTTGGCCTCCCAGGATATATTCCCAGGAATGGTATGCTGGGTCAATTGGGAGCTCAATTTCTAGTTTTTGGAGTAATGTCATATGGTTTTCCAAAAAGGCTGTACCAGTCAACATTCCCACCAACAGTGGATGAGAGTCCCTTTCTCTCTGCATCCATGCCAGAACTGTTTGTTCTTGTTCTTTTGGATATGTTTCAGTCTCTGTGGTGTGAGATGTACAGATTTTACCCATAAGACAAAAATTTTAGTTGATTTATTATGATGCTCCATTATATAAGGGAACTCAAAAAAATTAAAAGCATTTAGAATAGAATTACATCATGAGGACATAGATATCACAGTGGGCAGGGTACTTGCCTTGCACAAAGCAAATCCAGTTTGATCTCTGGCACCCTGTGGTCTCTGAGAACTGACAGAGTCATGCCTGAGTGCATTTCAGAGAAAGACCTGACCACTGTTTGGTGTGGTCAAAAACACAAGCTAAAACAAAGTAACAAAAAGAAGCATGTTATAAAATACAAAGAATTTTTAATAGTTTTTTTTTCTCAAGCAACATTCAGTATTTTATAAGTATGCTGTTTCTATTTACTTCAGTTGTTGATCATTAGATATAATTTCAAAAGCTTTCAAGTAAATTTAAATTTTATAAAACAATTCAAAAAAGAATTTACTCTTTTAAAAATGCCATTGTGGGGCGGAGGCGATAGTCCAGCAGGTAGGGCGTTTGCCCTGCACGCGGCCGGCCTGTGCCTGCCCGGGTTCGATCCCCGGCCTCCCATATGGTCCCCCAAGCACTTCCAGGAGTAATTCCTGAGTGCAGAGCCAGGAGTAACCCCTGAGAGTTGCCGGATGTGACCCCAAAAAAAAAAAATTAAAAAAATAAAAATACAAATGTGTTGTGTGAAACTGAATGGCTTCTGTATTTATCCTGCTTTATTTTTTTATATGAAGGAAAGTAGAATACACATGTAAGTCATTTGAAAGACATTATTTTTATATTATTCAGAAGATAAAGATGAAGCATCGATTCATTGCATTAAATTAGTCAAAACCCAAGAAAAGAAAGCTAGTAGTACTACCACAAGGATGAAGAAAAAGTGGAGACAAGAATGGATTGTGTATCTGCACCACTGCTTGGATCCCGTGCTTCCAATGGGTGCCAGTGGCAGAAATGTTAACCCACAATGAAGGCGAAGCTCACGTGTGCAACAGTTGGAAGCCTTTCATAGAATATCTGCCTTAGAAATGTTTTGATTTCCAAACTTCTCTAGTTGGCCCTTGGTATAACTGTTTCCGTTGCACTTGCTGTTCACATCTTAAGACTTCGTGTCCAGATACGGATCTCCAACATTCATGGGTAAGTTTATAAACCACGGAAATATATCCTCTTATCTGCATGTCCATACTGCCAGGAAAGAAGCAGATAACAGAGTGTTAATCATCCCGATTTATCAGTTTCCAGAAATTTACCAGAGACAGTAATCTTTTTTAAGAAGCAATATAACTTTTCATATTTTCTGCCATCATATTAATATTACATGTAGTCCTTTGTGTTCAAACAAATCACTGCTTATTTTTCCAGAGGTTCCTTTTTATTGAAGGAAAATTTTGCATTCAGTTTCAGAGAAGAAATTAGGCATTGAATTGCTAAATGATTGCAGTAAATTTCACTGGCAAAAACAATTTATTTAATGAGCATTTTCTTTGGTGCTGTTGCTCTCTTAAAACAGTGAGTGTTACATTGTGCTTCAATCTTATAAAAATCCTATGCTGTAGATTCCAGTAGTGATTCCAGCCTGTTTTAAAGTTGACAATGATGTAAAAACTGTTTTTTACCTTAACCAGCAAAAAGTAGTAAAAGGCAGAGTCAAGATAAAGAGCCCATTGTGTGTGTGTGTGTGTGTGTGTGTGTGTGTGTGTGTGTGTGCGCATGGGCATATGGGAAGTAGGTAATTTGGTCACACCAGGCAGTCCTTGGAACTTACTCCTGGCTCTGTGCTCACTATATATTTTCACAATATGTTTATCAACCCTTTTTTGTATCTGTGTGCCAGTATAATATCAGGCAATATATATCTTTGTTACCAGACATAGAATGCAAAGCATATACAACACCTGGATTCATGGTATTTATCATGATCTACCTTGTAGTGGAATTGATTACACATTTGCTGGTTTGCTACTGAAATTTACCTTGATATACTTTATTATAGCTAGACTGTTATAGTCAATAAGTATTTAAGGAATGCTTTCTGACCAAAAAGTAGTATAAACCAATGATTTTTTTTCATTATTCAGATGATAGACTATTCTTCTTACATTAATCAGTTATACCTAAACTCAGTTATTGTTTATAGGTGTTTGTGGAAGAAGTCTGGGTAGAGTTAAATATCTAGAATAATACTATTTTTTCTTTCTATTTGGATGATTCTGTCTGTTTTAGTACATAACTAAATGATTATGTGAGTTCTATCAGCAGAAGGTCAAACATTTTCTGCAGAATGCTCAAAATTTCAGATAATTATGTTCAGCATTTGTGACAGGAAAACCTCCGTGGATTTGGAGAGAGGGTTCAAGAATATCTTAGAGTTAAATTGGTTTGGTAAACTTAATGAGACCGCTTGCACTCAGGGATTTGAGACACTAGAATGAAAGAAGTTCAATGAGTGAAATTATTATTTTTTCTATTCCAGACATGTATTCTATAATAATAATTGGAATTTTAGCATAGATACTATTTCTTTCTGTAGTAATTGCATAGGTATAATTTAGATTGTACTTTAATTTTTTATTGTGTGGAAGGTACAAGAAGCAGATATTGTTGGGAAAAAGACATTCTTTTGAAATGACTGTTACTTATTATCAAATGCAGGTAATTAAAGGTGACACCTGTCCTTTTAAAGTTTAAAAGTGATTATATTTTTATTTAAACATAACAATAAATGCAAATATATATGGGAACTGTGCAAAACTGAGCATTTCAGGAAAAGTAAAACCAATTCTTAAAGTTAGTTGTTTCCCCTTCAGTTCAGACATTTCTTTCTTTTTTTTTTTTTTTTTTTGCTTTTTGGGTCACACCTGGCAATGCTCAGGGGTTTCTCCTGGCTCTGCACTCAGGAATTACTCCTGGCGGTGCTCGGGGGACCATATGGGATGCCGGGATCAAACCCGGGCGGCATGGGCCGACCGAGTGCAAGGCAAACGCCCTACCCGCTGGGCTATCGCTCAGGCCCCAGTTCAGACATTTGATTGTTTGATTCTTGCATCTTGATCTCACAATCAAATTAGTTTTAAGGTGATATGATATTGACTCTTCTCCAGAAAGTCATTATGTACCCAACGAAATTTTTTCTATTAAGCCTATTTTTAGGCTTACATTTTCAGAGATTGTTCTAATAGAAGTGAGTTTAATGCCAGCTCTGAAATCACTTGCAGAGTGAGCTTAAACAAACACCTTATCTTCCTGAGTCCACTAATTTCACTTCTTTGCAGTGGTTTCAAACCCTACTCTCTGCCTTTTGTCCTGAGTGACTCTTAGCATACAAAAAGCTCATTACTATAGCAAGGCTATCCATTTCTAGGACTGTTTGGAAGATTAAATGAAACTTTATGACACTGTTCATGACAGTAATGTTTCTACCAAAAAATAAAGCATTTATAGGCTTGTGCTCAACTCAGAAATAATATTGCACTCATTTGTGATGCCATAAAGAAACTGAATCCAGACAGGGAAATGTACTGTGTATGAAGACTCTTTAGAGAAGTCAACCAAGAAGGAGACAAAAAAGAGTCTACTATGCTGTTTTGACACTTGTAATGTCAGTGAGACCTGGAGAGGGTGAAAGATGTGTGAATATGATATGGATATCACTTGTACCACTTGTCTTTCCGTAGTTTATTGATTTGGCTCTAGTGGGCACCAGTAACATCTCCATATGTCCTGTCACATGCTAGTGTAGCCCAAGGCTATCTCTCACCTCAGGAACATGAAGAGCCTCAAACCCTTTCTTCAGGTCATGGGAATTAGGTCTATAATTGACACCTGTTTTTGGCATATCAAAAACGACATGGGTAGCTTGCCAGGTTCTGCCTTGCGGGTCAGATACTCTCAGTAGTAGGCTCTCATCTTGTGCATTTACTGATGCAACGGGGAGAGATCATTTTTTCTTCTTGGGTAGAGCTCTGACGAGCTGTGGATATAGTTGAGAAAAATAAAAGATGTGATTCATGAAAGTTTATACTCTGCTAATAAATATGAAGAAAAAACTACTTAGGTCCATGGGTCTTTTCTAATAGTCAAGGTGAGTGATGTTGAGAGACTTTAAATGTATCTTCATAAAGGCAGTAGTGGAGATGACCAAAAATACTTGACTTTTCTGAAGTCAAGTATTTAGAATCAATTTAAAGAAACTTAGATTGAAGAGTACTTATAACTCTCTGAATTCTAAGAGCTTGACACTTCTTAGCAAAGAGGAAAATGAGCCATAGTCTTGATTGGGAATAGGGCAAGAAAGACTAGTTCGTGTGTTGCAAAGAAGGTGAAGTTTCTTGTGTACAATGTTGTAATAATAGAAAAATTCTAAAATTTCCTTTAAAACAATATTGAATTAATAGCAATCATATTTTTCAAAACCTGCAAAATTCAGATAGATAAGGAACAATTAAGTCATTTTTATAATCTTGAATAATTGAAGTAAGCTAGGCACAAAAGAGGAAAGCAGGTATTTATTTCTATTTTTAGATATGTAATACACTTTGAAAGATGTTCAAAAAAAATCATGTAAAAACTTTTTAAAAAGTCTTTTCAGGAAAAAAATCAACTAAAAAGGAAAAAACAAGAGACACAAATATTAGATATTCAAATACAGTCTATAGAGAAAATAATATAATAATGAAAAATCAAATTATTTATGAATCAAAGAAAATGAATCTCATACAAACTCTCAAGGTGAGAAAGTAAACAAATCCCCATTTAAACAATCTTAGAGAATGGACTATTCCTACACAAAACCACTCAAGCAATTTGGTGAACAACGGGAAGACAAGTGATACAAGTGAAGAGAATGGAAAGGATGAAGATTGAAGGTCTTATTACAGTATTAACAAACAACTTAAATTTGAACCAAAGAGGAAGTGTGAATAATGGATAGTTTCTTTTCATAACTGTGTTAAGAGGAGGAGTGTGTGCTAATACCATATACCAACCAAGAATAAGTGAACTCATGATTCTACAATGGATCTTTCAGTTCAGTTGGGGGAACAGTGGATGCACTAATTATTGTCATCAGCAAATGTTCATAAGACTCAGCTCTACTACAAAATTACATGAGTTTTAATATTGCCACCAAAATTACTGATTAAGAAAAGAAGTCACGAAAATAAATAATCTGTTTGTGCCTATATTCTATTTTGTCTTTCTACTCTCATTTTTCACGTCTTTTTCCTTCTAGTCTACCTTTAGTTAACATGGCATGTTGATTAATTTATTTGACAAACTATTCTGACTAATGATTCTCAAACAAACTTTATAATATTATTGCTTCCTTCCAAACTTTTAAGTGTATACCCAAAACATAGTCAGATGTGAACTCAGTCACCCAATACCTTCCATGTGATTCCTACCTACACGATCTGCTTACACTTTCTACTGCATGTAAAGTGGTACCATGCAGAGTGTGTGTGTGTGTGTGTGTGTGTGTATTTTGATCTCTTTGATAATACTGTTCCCTATTTTTCCTTCTTTTCTTCTGCAACAGCTGTACAGCTTTAGCAATAGCACAGCAGATATGGTGCTTGCCCTGCACAGCAATGACCCTGGTTTGATCCCTGAGTACATTGTCAGGAGTAAGTCCTTAAGTGTGGACCAAAAATACCAAAACCAAAACAAAAATGGAGATTGATTAGTGAAGGACTTCATCTTGTCATTTTGAATACAAAAAATATGAAAAAGAATGAGGATTGAGAGGATGAGTAAAATTAGCGTGAAGAGTTATGCTGTCCCAGAGGAAGGTTTTGTATAATTAGAGCTATTACCACAGATTCTTTGTTCGTTGACAATATTGCTCTTGCGACAAAGACTTTGAGTTTCCATTGTTGAGTTTTTATTTTTATGGTTCACCACCTAGAAAAATATGGCATGTCAAGAAGACTGTTGTATATCACTGTAGGACAAAATCTAAATAATTACTTGTAACATGAAACTTGTTTTGGACTCTAACAGAAAAAATTAAAGTGTTCAAATGGCTCAAAATTTTATCTGCTTCAATTGGATTTATGGTGAGATGAAATTCCAATGAATAGATACGGACAACTTGTGAAAAGGAGGGCAAAATAAATGAATTGCAATCTGAACTAAAATTTAAAACCAAAAATAAGTGTTACAAGTGCATACATCTTGGAAATTAACTATTTTATAATTAAGTTGTGGACAAATAATGTTGTTTAATGTTATGGAAGGTTTTTCTTATGTTTTCCTCAGCATAATTTATGAATTTACTTTCATTAACATTTAATGTTTTCTTTTTTATAAAAGTAGTAGTAGAAAAATGTGATTCTAAACAATACAATAATAAATCTTCCTGTGTTATGCATTGAAATTAATAAATTTGAAAGTCAAGATTTTAACAATAATTTGACATAAGTGAGCAGGGGAACATTTTAATATTTTACAGGACAGATTTTTAAATGATAGAATTTTCTGGAAGGTCAATCAACAGTTTCCTAAGAGTGCTTGAGAAATAGAAAATACCATAACAGCTTATTACTCACTCATTCATTTAATAATTCATTTATTTATTAGTTAATTCATTCAATTGTTAACAAATTCATGCCAAAAGTCTCATGAACCACTTAGTCTCTGCATGTGGAAACTTAGGTGTATATATATTTTAGAAGGGTGGTAGTGGTGGACAATTAAACATTTCACATTTATAATAAAAGTTTATGGGATCTTATTAAAAAATGACCAGAATGAGGGAATAGAGACTAGTAAAAACAATTCATTAGTATGGCAAATACTTTGCAATTCTTATATATAAAATAATTTGGAATAAAAAAATCCCCAGGTATACAAACACATTATGTATATGAATGTATATATGTATATATATTATATACATATATATTACGTGATAAAGTTGGAGAAATAGCACAATAGATTAAACGTGTACGTACTTTGGTTTCTATCACCATATGATCCCCTGTATATGACTGAGAGTGACCCATGAGCTTATAGCCCCATGGAATGTGGCCTAAAAAAAACAAGCTGGAAAAAAGTTGACAGAAAAAAACACCTAGATTATAACATTATATAATGGCATATTATGTTATATTTAGGTAAATTATTTAGAGTTAACTTATGGAAATATTATAAGTATTTATAACATTTTAAAATGTCATTCTAGTACAATTTTAAATAATGATAACAAGTAATGGCTTTTTTGTGTGAAGTACTTTTTTAGGAACTGGGGTGCATGAGATTTATTGTTAGACTTCAGCACATCATTGTAGAATGTAAACTCAAGCTAATTATCTGAGCTGAGTTTTGACTTTACCAGTTACATAAATATCATGTATATCAGTAAAAATAGCAGACTTGTCATCTTGTTGTATTATGGAAAATAAGATTATTTCAGAAAACAAGAATCCCTTCTCTCCTTCCTGCCTTTCTATCCCTTCCCCAACTTTGTGCTTTTTAAAGTACATCAAATCAAATAGAATATTACTTGGTATTCCCACAGTAAAATCTTTTTAATATTGTCAAATATTTGTTACTTCTAATAGCTCTTGTGATGAAATAGGACTTGTGATAATCAATTATAACTACTTTTGGCATTTACAAGTAAATCTGAAACTTGTTTCATTGCATCCTCAAGTTTAAGGAGATAATAAATGAAAATCTATAGAATGGCCAATTATCTTTATTGACCATAGGAGAACTAAAACTTCTCCTTAATTACCTCTTTTAAGTTATCTAGCAGGATGAAGCAAATCACTGAAGCTGGGCATCAACTCTTAGGAGAACAGAGGTCCAAATATTAGAACATTTTGTATAATGAGCCCTGGAGAATTTTCCAAATATCCTGTAGATTTTATTTGTAGCAGAGAAACAAGCTCAAAAGTAAGTCAGATTTTCAGTGTTTAGAATGGTATTTTTGGAACTGTATTATATAACAAAGTAATGAGCTCCCTTCTGTCACTTACTAGAATCTCTTTTGATTTAGGTTGCTTAATCTCCATCGTCTTCTTATTTAAGGTATTTTAAAACTATCCTTGTTATATGCTCATAGTTGAAAATATTGAAGGTACAAGGAGGATTATTAACTGCATGAGTAAAAAATTTATTATGTAAAGAATTTCAGTTTTCTCATCTAGTTTTTATGATCACTGTTTACCTACTTCTGTTCCATTTTTTTCTATGTAAATTATTTCCGAGTTTGATATTCAGTGCTTTTTTTGTTTGTTTGTTTGTTTGCTTGTTGTTTGTTTTTCCCCTGACCAACTACACTTTATCTTTCTTGGTTACTTCCTCTCTTCCTTTGTGTACATGAACTTAGACTTCAAAGCCAGGGTCCCTTGGGGATTTATGTCACTCAAACAATACTCTTTAACATGATTTTGAGTACCATTTAGAGGATTAAATTCTGCCTTGAAAATGGGTGGGTGGGCATGGAGAATTAGTATAGCAAGTAGAGTGCTTGCTTGGAAACTGGATGACTGGGTTCTATTCCCATCACTACATAAGGTTTCCTAAGCCCCACCAGGAATGATCCCTGAGCACAGATCAGAAGTAGGCCCTGAGCATCACCATGTGTGGCCTCAAAACAAATATAAATATATACAATATAATATACATGTATTTACATACATAAAAGAAAAGGTAAAGCTTAAGGGGAGTTATTGAGAGAGGTAGAGGATGATCTGCAGCTCTGCTATGTGCAGTGTTGGGTTGGAGGGGTCATACTTTTTTTGCCACCATCACCCACCACATATACCATTTCTGTACATATGCACACAGAATACATACAGTGCCACCTTGGATGGGTCCTCATTTCAAATTTTTGTTTTGTTCTGGCAGATGCTTTCATAAAATAAAAAAAATCACAGCCTCCACTGAATTAGCACCTATCTCAGATTCTTTTTTGTACACTATACACATCCTGATTCAGTAAGGAGTAATTATTATTCCCATTTTAATAAAAATTCTGAAGCTCAAAGAGATAAAAATGTATGCAATAGTAGGTGCAAAAGTTGAATTCTAAACCCACATCCATAAAAGTCCAAAATTATTCGCAAAGATCATGATTTTGTGGCACTTCAGACTAGGCTAATAACTCTCTTATCTGTAAAAGTGAAGACATTTGCTCCTAACTTGCAGAGCAAAGCTAAATGATGCATGCAGAAGTGCTGATTCAAGGTAGGGGTTTAATATCTTAATAATGCGGCCTTGCTTTTTGAGATGCAATATGTTCCCTACATTTTCTCTTAATAAAACCAATGGACATATAAATTGGGACTTAAAAAAGCATCAGTAACTAAAAATATAAACAGCATAGGATTAAGTTTTCTCTAAACTGATTAATAAAATGATGATCATGATCACTTGATCACTTGACATCCCGTTATTCATCGATTTACTCAAGCGGGCACCAGTAACATTTCCATTTGACCCTATCACATGCCAGTGTAGCCCAATAAAATGATAAGCACCAATTAAACAAAAGAGATCTATGAATTAGGAATAGCATTGCTTAGAACTGGAGAGACATCTTAGAGCTGGAGAAAGTAATGCACAAGAGTATGTGAATTGCCTGAGGCTGAAAATGTTGGTGGAGGAGATATTAAATTAAAACTTCATTATCTTCCATCTATACTTCCCTCTCACTAAATGGCCTTCAAATATTTTTAGCAGAAAAATAAACTTGGCAATAAAGAAGAGCAATATATGATTGAATCTCAAAGGAAGTCATCTCCAAAGTAACATGGCTATTGATTGCTACCTCACTGTGCACTGTGGCTGTCTGACTGCTAGGTGACAGTTGACTTTTTCTGGGCTTCAGTGCTCCTTTTTATTATGTGGACATGAGAAAAATTTTTTTGTGAGTGAAGTTCTAGAATACAAAGAACTGAATATAACATATAAAATTCTTTCTATATAAAGAATATAAAGTTCTGGCTATAAAGCATTTACTGTACTTATGACATTCTGGAATTAAATAAGGTGAAAGACTGATTTTACTGGCAGTTAAGATAGTGGCTATATTTCTATCTTCTTGATTTTTATGGAGGTATGATTTATGGCTCAGCATGTGATCTATTTTCGGGTATGTTCCATGTGCACTGGAGAAGTTGTGCCAACTATTTTTTCAGACCATGATGCACTGAAAATAGAAGGTAATTGTACACAAAAACGGGAGACCAATAGCAAGTACCTGGAAACTAAACAGCTCACTGCTGAACAACCAGCAAGTCATAAAAGAAATCAAAGAGGAAATCCAAAGATTCCTTGAAACAAATGAGACTGAAGACACGAATTACCAGAACTTGTGGGATACAGCAAAAGCAGTGTTAAGAGGCAAGTTCATAGCTCTTCGGGCATTCATCAGAAAAGAAGAAAAGGCCATCATAAACAGTCTGACTTCACAACTTAAGATCTTAGAGAGTGATCAACAAAAGGAGCCCAACCCAAGCAGAAAGAAAAGAAATAATAAAACTTAGAGCAGAAATCAATGAGATGGAATGTCAAAAAACAATCCAGAAGATCAACGAAACCAAAAGCTGGTTCTTTGAAAAAATAAACAAGATTGACAAACCACTTGCAAGACTTGTAAGAAAAGGAAAAGAGAGAACCCAAATAAATAGAATCAGAAATGAAAACGGGACATCACAACTGAAAACACAGAAATTCAAAAGATTATCAGAGATTACTATGAGAGCCTGTACACCACGAAACAAGAGAACCTAAAAGAAATGGACAAATTCCTGAATTCCTATAGCTTCCCAAGTCTGCAAAAGAAGATTTGGAATACCTCAACAAACCTATCTCTATCGAGGAAATAGAATCGGTAATCAAAAGTCTCCCCAAACACAAAAGCCCAGGTCCAGATGGATTGACCAGTGAATTCTACAAAACCTTTAAAGAGGACCTACTCTCAATTCTTTTTAAGCTCTTCCGGCAAATTGAAGAAACAGAAATACTCCCAAATAGCTTTTACGAGGCACATATCACCCTGATACCCAAAGCAGACAAAGATGTCACAAAAAGGAAAACTACAGACCAATCTCCCTGATGAATACAGATGCTAAGATCTTCAACAAAATACTAGCAAATAGAATCCAAAGAGTCATCAAAAAGATTGTACACCATGACCAAGTGGGATTCATCCCAGGAATGCAAGGATGGTTCAACATCCGCAAGTCAATTAACATAATACATCATATCAACAAAAAGAAAAATAAAAACCATATGATCATACCAATAGATGCAGTGAAGGCATTTGACAAGATTCAACACCCGTTCATGATGAAAGCTCTCCGTAAAATGGGGATTGAAGGAACTTTCCTCAAGATAATCAGGCCATCTACTACAAGCCCACAGCGAGCATCATTCTCAATGGGGGAAAAACTGAAAGCCTTCCCCTTAAGATCAGGGGACAAGACAAGGCTGCCCGCTCTCACTACTTCTATTCAATATAGTACTGGAAGTACTTGCCATTGCAATCAGGGAAGAAAAAGACATTAAGGGCATCCAGATAGGAAGGGAAGAAGCCAAGTTATCACTATTTGCAGATGACATGATATTATACCTGGAAAACCCAAAACTCTCTACCAAGAGGCTCCTAGAAATAATACATTCTTATAGTAGAGTAGCAGGGTACAAAATCAATACCCAAAAGTCAATGGCCTTCCTATATGCAAACAGCGAAAGAGAAGAAAGGGACATTAAAGAAACTATCCCATTCACAATTGCACCGCAGAAAATCAAATACCTAGGAATCAGTCTGACAAAGAATGTAAAGGATCTCTATAAAGAAAACTACAAAACGTTACTTCAGGATATAAAAAGAAGACCTGAGGAAATGGAGACACATTCCCTGCTCATGGATTGGAAGGATTAACATTATCAAAATGGTAATACTCCCTAGAGCTTTATACAGATTCAATGCGGTCCCTATAAAGATACCCATGATGTTCTTCAAAGAAATTGAACAAACACTCCTGAAATTTGTATGGAATAATAAAACTCCACGAATAGCTAAAGGAATCCTTGGGAAAAAGAAGATGGGAGGTATCACTTTCCCCAACCTCAAGCTCTACTACAGAGCAGTTGTAATTAAGACAGTGTGGTATTGGTATAGAGACAGTCCCGTAGACCTATGGAATAGAACTGAGTATCCTGAAACGCACTCCACAAATATACAACCACTTAATCTTCGATAAAGGAGCAAAAAATATTAAGTGGAGCAAAGAAAGCCTCTTCAACAAATGGTGCTGGGAAAACTGGGCAGCTACGTGTAAAAAAATGAACTTAGACCTCCTTCTAACGCCATGCACAAAAGTCAGATCAAAATGGATTCTAGATCTCGATATCAGACATGAATCTATAAGGTACATCAAAGAAAACATAGGAGAAACGCTCTACGACATCGAAACGAAAAGTATCTTTAAAGACGACACACCACTGACCAAGCAAATGGAAGCAATGATAAACAAATGGGATTATATAAAATTGAAAAGCTTCTCCACCTCAAAAGAAACGGTGACCAAGATATAAAGACAATCCACAGAGTGGGAAAGGATATTCACCCAATACCCATCTGACAAGGGGTTAATATCCAGGATATATCAGGCACTGGTAGCACTCCACAAGAAGAAAACAGCCAACCCCATCAAAAAATGGGGAGAAGAAATGAACAGAAGCTTCCAAAAAAGAAGAAATTCGAATGGCCAAAAGGCGTATGAAAAAGTGCTCTTCATCTTTAATCATCAGGGAGATGCAAATCAAAACAACAATGAGGTACCATCTCACACCACAGAGACTGGCACACATCCAAAACAGCAAGAACAACCGGTGCTGGCGTGGATGTGGGGAAAAGGGACTCTCATCCACTGCTGGTGGGAGTGCCGACTGGTCCAGCCCTTTTGGGAAAACAATATGGACATTCCTCCGAAAGCTAGATATTGAGCTCCCATTTGATCCAGAAATAGCACTCCTGGGAATATACCCTAGAGACCGAAAAACACATAGCAGAAACACTATCCGTACTTCTTTATTCATCTCTGCGCTATTCACTATAGCTAGAATCTGGAAACAACCTAAATGCCCGAGAACAGAGGGACTGGCTAAAGAAACTGTGGTTCATCTACACTATGGAATACTATGTGGCTGTCAGAAAGGATGAAATTATGAAATTTACCTGCAAATGGATGGACATGGAGTCTATCATGCTGAGTGAAATTAGTCAGAAGGAAAAGAACAGATATAGAATGACTGCATTCATTAATAGGATATAAATAGATACCAGTGTTTTAATAAATATGGGAAATGGTAATGGCAGATTAAAACTCACCACTGAATATTCACAAAGAGACTTAAGTGATAAACTCTAAATATCTGCAAGGCTAGCCACAATGTGTAAAATAAGAGGGAGAGAGATGCAGAGACAGAGAGAGAGATAGAGAGAGAAAGAGAGGAGACTGGGGTACCTGCTATTAAGGTGGCCTGGGGGGATGGGAGGGGAGGGTACATTGGTGGTGGAAATGGGGCACTGGTGGAGGGATGGGTGCTGGAATACTGTATTACCAAGAACCAATTATGAACACCTTTGTAATTGTATGTTTCACGGTGGTATAATAAAAAAAATAAAAAA